>JAWQFJ010021311.1:0-20000 GCA_034096865.1 Theodoxus fluviatilis
GACATCACCAGTCTCTCCTCCAGTCTCTACTCTCTCGTGTTATCCTGTACATACGTTTATATAGTGCCGTGTTTGGGTTCGAGAGTATTCCCAGAACCTCTGCTCTGCCACGTCGGCATACTAGAGGGGACTCCCGCCCTTCCTGGCCGTCAAGGACGAATCGGTGGTCAGATGCTAACTGCGTAGGGGGATGGGGAGTTTCCAGTCCCCCACCCACCCACCCCCCACCCAGCATTCTGCTGACTTATTCTGACCCCCTGACCCTCTGCGGGCTGACCAGGCAGAAATTGCCTCCACCCCCTCTCACAGATAAAGGAGGCGCTGACTCATTTTGACCCCCTCTTACAGACAAAGGAGGGAAAGCCCCCACCCCCACCCCCCTCACCTTTCGCAGGCACTTTACAGTCACATCCGCAGGTATTTCACATTCCTTCGCAACATGTGCTAGAAGGGGAATGCGCTCATACAATGAAAACATCACTGTAATAAACTTTGCTTTCTTACAGTTGTGATGGATCACAGATGATAGTAATGACACACAATATGCAATGAAATGACTTCCTTAGGCAGGTTGCACTAGTGGGCTCGTCCGCGGAGAGGGGGTGCGGGAAAGACGGCAAATATTGGGGTGGGGGTGGGGAGAAGGAGGAAATGTACAAAATGCTGCACTAAGGAGTTATTTGCCAGATTTTGCCTAGAACATTATGTTAGCAGCAGTCTGCAAGGCCATGCAGCCCCGTTTCAAGCATTAATGTCCAGAATCAGATCCCATGGCCCACCATCTAGTGTGGCCCGCCAGCTCCACTGTCATTCCCGCACCCTTCATCTCAGACGAGTTCAATGGTGTGACCCACCTGAGAAAGTCGTTCTTAATGGGATACAGCAAAAGCTGCAAAATGAAATGTTCAGTTTTGTTTGCTTGGTTTATTTCACTGTCTGGTTGTCTTCTCCTCTCGAATGACAACAGCAAGCAGGCAGCAACATGGGGTGCGTTTGTTAGGAGTAGAATCTCGAGGGCTAGGCGTTGCCTACGTCTCTCGCTCATAGCAGTAGGTGCGTCTTGCTCGCCCTCAACTAGCCATCGTGGCGAGCCACTTGCTTAACAATTCTTCAGTGAAGGTTGCGTACATTTTGGGGATTAAGCTCACTAAGCTGCGCAAGTTGCCAGAATTTGTCTAATGAAGTTGGTTAAACAGCAGCAACAAATCCCAACGACTTTTTGTGACAATGTTCACAGACTTTATTCCAAATGACTATACCATCATTACAACACACAACCTGAAACGGTCATCAATATCCGGATTAATTTACTAGCCTGGACTAACTTCTCCAGATGAACTGCTGAATATGTAACATGCACATAGAATGGGAATGGTTTATTTGTAAAGCCAAGGTGACCAGTCATGGAATTTTTACTCAGGACAATGACATAAGACTAGAATATGTGGCATTCAGGGCATCACGTGATATTCACCAATGGACAGATTGCAAAGACAACTGATAGATCAGTATGAATCAGAAGCCAGACACGGGCTTCTTCAACGCTGGCCACTTCCACAGGAAGTCAGGCAGAAGTGATCCTATCCCAGAATTTCCTCAGCCAAACTGCTTGACACTCAGACAGGCCCATAGACTTGCCTGCCAGAAAATCTTCGGTTATTATCAGTTTGTGGAGGGATGTGAATGGATATGTCTCAAGGCATAATACTCCAAAGGTAACAACCATTCTCATGCAGTCATACATAAGCATAAATATGGTATGTGTATGTACAATAAATACGCCAGCTAAGGTTTCTTTCCATGAAAGTGTGATTTTTCTGCTGGTGGCAAGAAAACACAAAGGAATAAAAGCCTTTCCTCCTGCAGATAACTTCTGCTCTGAGATTAACACCTTTTGGTGATGACACTGAAAACAGAAAAACCCCTATCTTCATATGCTCATAGATCATCTTTGAAGCAAGGACAACTACTGTGTGAGATACACTTTCCTGAACACTAATTATAAATGAAATGACCTGAAAACGATATATATATATTCAATAATAATCTTGTTGGTGGGACAACACTAAGAACGTACTTGATGTCACAAGGTGTAAATGAGCTGTAGGTGTGCCTGTGCATTAAGTGGGTATTCAATAAATGATTCATGCATTGAGTCTCTAAAGGAGTTCACAGAGAGAAAGCTAGAAAGCGAGCGAGCGAGCAAGAGAGACAGACAGACAGACAGACAGAGACAGAGACAGACAGACACACTCACACAGACAGATAGACAGACAGCCAGCCAGCCAGCCAGCCAGCCAGAGACAGACAGACAGACAGACACACAGACAGACAGACACACTCACACAGACACACAGACAGATAGACAGACAGACAGACAGTGAGAGAGAGAACCTGTATGTATATGTGTCAGGCTTGTAAAGAAGATAATAGCATCACATCTATATCAAATGAAGGACAGAACACAGAACATGTGTGGTGGAGACTTCCATCCCTAATCACCACAAGAGCAGAGCCCTGAGTGTGGCAAGTGGTGATAGTCACAACTCTATATCAGAGATGCCTGCACAGCAGGCCAGTATGCCAGCCACTGAACAAACTGAATTTCAGGAATTACAATATATTCTACAAACCTGGAATCATGTCATCAAAAATAATTATGTTCACAGTATTTGATATTACAGGAGATTTGTTGCGAGTAAATGTAAAGGACTGCCCCCTCCCAAAAAATATCAATTTCAAAGTTCACCTGCAGTGCAAAGTGAGAACTAAAGGTGTAACTTTCAGAACATAATGTAAATAGAACAGTTGAGGTCCACCATGGGCAACATAATGACACAATAGTTTCTTAAAAATCTTACTTTGATACCCCCCCCCCAAAAAAAATCAAGCTTAGTGCTCTCCATCATTGAAGATCAATGATCTGGCTAACAAATTCAAATCAAAATAGAGAGGAACACTGTGTATGTGTGTGGATGCATGGTCACATGTGTGCGGCTGTGTGAGCACGTCTTTGTGGACAGGTGTGCATGCATTCAAATGCATGTGATTGAGTATGTGTGCTCATGCATGCCCTAATGTACATGTATGTGCACACTTATATCCCTGCATCCATTCGTTATCACAATACAGTTAGTTCTGAGGAGTGAAAAAAATAGTATATTCAGATAACAGATTCCTATTTTCAGATCACATGAAGTCTGCTCTTGACCTTCATATCATGAAAGCAACCACATTGTGAACACACAAGACTAATGGACAAACACCTTGCAAAGTGTACGCTGATCACAGCCCATATCTACAACACAATTTGAACATTCTTTAAATAGAAATAACATAAAAAATGATTTAACAATTTCCTCAGACTATTAGCAACTTCTTTTACTACAGCATTTCAAAACTTAACATAAATGGTATATGGCCACATATGGGTCCCATGCAGTTTACTTTTAACACCAGAAAACAATACTCAAATATTTATATTTATCAGATTTCAGCCTATACATATTCATTACTATTAAGATTGATTCTGTCACTCACAGTAGGTTTGCTACTCCAGAATCACCACAACACTTTCTAATACATGTTATATCCATTTATGGAATGACACAATTCTCACTGAATGTAATACATGAGTCACCTTGATTTTAAATCTGTAAAGATGCCAATAACTGAATCTACATCAATGACATAACTGCACATAATGAGATTACAGGAATCAACATCAAAATCTTGTTATCACATACATTTTCTACTCATACAGTCACAGGTGGGTCAATTATTTGAAGAGTGGGATATAAGAGAGGCAGGAGATCACTAAGAACTGATTTTAAAAATATGCTCTTCCTGATGTTTTTCTTCTACTTCTCTCTTATTCTTAGTGTTATTCACAAGATCAGTTGTTTGGTAATCTGAGTCGTTCAAGATACCAGACAACATGAAACTTTGCTGTACCAGTGGTGCCAAGTCAATCCTTCCACAACAGATCAATTGAATTTGTATGTCTGACACATGTGCTCAATAAAGAGTTTAAACCCTTTAGGGGACAGACAAGGAAAAAAAATCTGATTCACAGGTAGGGACCAAACTTTTACTGAGCACTATAGAAAAACCCCTTAGATTGTATGTGTGCTGCAGGGCAAGTGCTTATTTCCATCAGGACAATTTAACCAAAAAGGAAAAAAAAAAGGGGGAAAAAAGATGACATGATTACAACAAAATGTAGGAGGGCTTTCAGAAGCACACGTATCACATGATACTGCAAGAAACCCGCATATACACTCTCAACATGTGACCATCCCCTCTTTCCAAGAAGCTAAAGAAAGATTGAAAAAAAGAGAAAATATCCATTTATCTTGCAAGCTAATAAAATGTACTTCATGTGTGCTACTTGCTGTTACTGAGTAGGAAATGGGAAATGGAGGAGAGGGGTCAGAGAGGAAAAAAAACAATCAAAAGACAATCAACAACTAGAAACTCGGCGCCTGGAATGAGTACACCTACTGATTACAAAAAGGTGGCGACAGTTCAGGCTACAAGCACTGCTCGAAGTCTCATGATGGGGGACGGAGTCCAGGCAGTAAATGCTCAGTCGGAGGTCAGGTTGATGATGGATAGAATGTACATGAAGAGGTTGATGACATCCAGGTAGAGATTCAGGGCTGCAAAGATGTACTCCTCTGGGGAGATGGCATAGCGGTGCTTGCCTCCCATCATCAGCTGTGTGTCGACCACAATGTACTGCAGGTAGAGGCAGGGATGCACAATGAAGCACATGACAGGACGGCAGCCACTCAGCAGTCATCCTGTGTCACTAGATACTACAGTGCAAGCAAGGCAACACATACACAAAGGTAAAGGTGGCTTTTCATATTGCTACTTTTCGCCCAATAATGTGTGTTCAATTGTGCACACACACACACACACACACACACACACACACACACACACACACACACACACACACACACGCACACACTCACACCCATGCACACACACAGAGTCCTCATCCAGAGGCAAAATCTTATGACAAAAGAAAATGCATTCATATAATGGGAAAAAAATCCACAACATTCTGGACTTACGTTGAGATTTTCAGAACAGCACGATCATTCAAAAGGAACAACAGATTAAACATACAATTAAAAGGGTATGATAAAATACTAAACTGACAATCCTGAGTCATAAACTTTTTCAGGAATCATTCACATTGGTAGAGTGGAAAATTTATGGCGCAAGAGTTGAACCAAAACAACG
This sequence comes from Theodoxus fluviatilis, assembly GCA_034096865.1. Taxonomy (NCBI): domain Eukaryota; kingdom Metazoa; phylum Mollusca; class Gastropoda; order Cycloneritida; family Neritidae; genus Theodoxus; species Theodoxus fluviatilis. Next base: position 5,257 of record JAWQFJ010021311.1, read on the forward strand.
GTGGTAAATGAAAAGTCCTTTGAAAACACAGGGTGAGTACAACAGCAAAGTCTTTTCCTAAAATTAGTAAAAAGTCTTCATCAGGCATAAAACAAAACACACAAGTGAACTGTACAAGAATTGTTTAAAACAGATAATGAGTAAATATTAATTTACGCAGCAAGGAAAAGTTTGCAAGTGCAACATATCAGCCTACAAGTGTCACTATTTCAGATGGCCAATACATGCTCGACTCTGAATATTGGATAAAGACATAGATGTAACTCTCGCAAACAATACTGAAATATATATTAGGCAGAAATGGCATTTCAACTGTCAAGGTAGTACTTACGCAGGCAAAGATAAGGGCTCCAACGCAGGAGAGGATCAGCATGACAATCTGTAACAGATCAAATGTAATGCACAAAATTAATTGAACTCAACCTTCATGACAGAGCTATCTTCTGCTTCAATCAAACCGTACACTCATTTATAGTGTAGTCACGTACACCACAAATATCTGACCTTTTATTATGTGAACAAGGACCATGGGTCTTCACTGTGCAGAAATACAGTCCCTGTGATGGTTCAGAATTAAATTTGATAAACTTACCGTCATTCACGGCGTTGTAAGAGGCGGGAAAAACACGAGTCTGACAGAGATTGTCAAAAGGAAGATTGCATTGGTGAATTTGCATCTATACATTTTGGTGGGTTGGGCGGTTGATTAGTTGTGTAATCTGTGAGAAATTAATGTTTTGATAATGTATTATTTTGGCGGGAATTCTCTGCAGTTAGTTAAACCTGTCGTGATTGGTCCAAGTTGATACCTCGGCATCCCAGCATGCTTTGAGGCAGTTGCGTGGTATAAATTCAATTGAGCGGGGAAAGACATGGCCATTCACCCAAGAAATTTTGACAGAGGTTGAAATCCAGCCCACAGCTGGAGGCAGCTGGTCTCACCTCAGTTGTGTATTGAGCTCAAGTATGAAAAATGCCTGCCATTCATCTCATGCAGTGAAGACAGGGAGACGACCTCCTGTGCTTGAACGCCATCCGACAACATTTACTTTAGAGCTCATCGCAAGAGCTCTATCATCGCCTGTCGACTGTCCCAACGCTGCTCCAATATCTCCATCCTCGTGAAATGATTGATATTGTTCATCGTTGTCCCCCAGGAGGCAGGAAAATCCACCGCCAACGGTTAATGCACTGTGAGGATGCTTGTCCTGTGTCTGTGCATTGTGTAATCTCTTTGTCATTGAATTCTTGGATTTGGAACTGCACATTGAACTGGTAGGAATTTTCCATTCATATATCCTCTCCATTTTTGATTGCCATGACTCATGATTCCACTTGGTTTGTGTTTTGCTTGGAAGTGTAACATAGCCAGTTGGTGAATGAAAACTTAGTTTTTCCCTGCCGTTGTGAGTCACATTTCATTCATATAGAAATTGCCCATTTATGTTAATTAAAGTTTATTCTTAATTCCTTACACACTCCTTGGTGTTCTACTTTGTGTGAACCATCGCATGGAGAGAATGAAGGATGCATCACGGGGCATGTGTAATCCCCATGACATGTAAATTGATTCATTAAAATCACGACCCAGAGGTGTGGATAATTATTTAGGCACCTTAGCATGCCCGACCGTGAAAGTTCCCCTGTAGAAACCCCAGGCCTCTCTTTCCAAACTCATCACTAGCTGTGCACTGTTGTTTTCTAGCCTCTTTACTCATCAAGAATCCATGATAAGTGAGCGAGAGGTACACACCTTGTTGTAGAAGAAGATGGCAAAGAACCCAAACACGACGAAAACCAGGAGGACCACAAAGAGCACGCCAGAGCACATGGTAAAGTCAATCTGAAACAAAGAACATCATTCCATGCACCTGTTGGTAAGACATGCCAGAAGTACGAAAGTGGTGACGTCTATGGGATCTTCCCAGTAACATATTTTGTGTATTTGAACTTCCTCATCTTATAAAGTGTACCAATTTCCATGCATGAATAAGGGCACTAAAATGATGCATGACTCTATGCTGATGTCAGTACTACACAAATGCATTTGAAATTAATTTTGAAGTGCCATCAGTTATTGAAATAGAAAAATGTCACCAAAGCATGATGCTGTCTAAGATGTTAGGACTAGTTTCCTTTAATGTACAGTTTTACGTCAGTTCAGCATGAGTGTTTTGGGGTATGAATGAACATAGTTTTGACAAAGTTAAACTAAAATAGCATTATTCTTAATACAAAGCAGAGAATAGAGACACTGCTTAACCCATCTTTAGATAACAATGTGCAGAAATCCTGATTGTGAAGCAAACTTGTAGGTTTCAAAGTATAGCTGATGTTAGTCATTCGTAACTGATCACATTATCAAAAAATTTCAGAACAGGAGAAAGCAATGTACCTTTGTTTGGAAAGCAAAGATGGTCAGTCCAAGGGTCACGATCTGAAATAGTAAATGCATTTTAAGGAGATTGCACATGAATACAAACAAACCCAACCCCCCACCCCCACCCCACCCCCACCCCCCAAAATAACACCCCAACAAAAACAAAACAAACCAAGTGTCTCCCTTAATTAGTTCCTGAGATAATCAAGGTATGCAGCCAGTGCAACTTGTTCAGTTTCTCCATTTTCAAGAGCCCATAAAATGCCCCATAGGCAAGAAACCCTTGTCAAAACCTGGTGCTTCAAATCTGTGTGTGAAAGTTATTCATCATATGCAGATTTTTAAAAATAAATAATCACTATTATAATGAATAATGACTTTGTAATGCCATGGTAAAAAAACCAAAAAGGCTAATTTGACCGTCTCAAAACTGCGTGAAAGTCTAGACAGGTATCTACAAAGTTTCAGTGCAGCATGAAAGTGTGGAACAGGCTTAATTAACCCATTGCTTACGCAGCGCAAGCACGTGTTGCGATGACGCCAACACCCTTTGGCTACGTAGCGCAAGTACGTGTTGCGGTCGCCGTAATGAATTTTTCCTATCTGCGTGGCTGTTTCAAGGGAAGTAAATTGTACAGCTCTTTGTTCTCTATCCAATGTGTGTTCGCTGGAGTTACCTTTTCTTTAGTATAGTCCCCATGAGAAAGCTAGATGTAGTAGAAGCTACGCTCACCCTACGTCGTGTTTATGCGCTTGTCGACATGGCGTCGCGTTGTCGAAGAAGATCGAGCGGTGATGAAAATGACGAAGTATTAGAAGTGTGGATGGAAGAAGGGTCTGATACTGAAGATCTAGGTTGATATTGGGCTTCTGAAGAAGATCTTGATGATTCTGATGCGGAAATAGTCCCAGTCAACGAGAATGAAGCGGTGGCTCGACTTCGTGACTGACACTAAGCGACAGCGAAGACGCCGTCGCCGTCAGAGAGAGAGGAAGAGATAGAATCGGTGTTTACAGAGGACACAGACATCGATTCGGATGCAGAGGATGCCGAAAACCTTCTCTACTCCTCCAATGAACTGTACCACACAAAAGATGACTATGCCAAGTAGGGCGCCTTCTTTCTCTCAGAAGGCCATTCTGAGATTTTCTTATATTCAGACAGAGACAGATTGCAGTGAGTAAGTGTATATTTTCTGATTTCACCTCTCTGACTTGCTAAAAAAAAATCATTTTCAAGCATTTTTTTATCCTGTAGTCAATCATTCATCAATATAGTTTGATGTGGAAATACTGATTTCAGAACTGTTGTGCAAAATCTATCTCTTGACTATTAGTACAATACATTAGGTGTAAAAAAAATAGAAAATCAAAATTGCATGTACCTGGTGTTAAAAAAAAAAAATCCCCAATTTTCTTACTGCATATTGTAACTATCCAGCACTTCAGCTAGAAAGTGCAAATGATTTTCTTTCTTGTGGTACCAAATATTAAACAGTTATTCAAAATTTGGACTTTGTACGATTTTTTGAAAACTTAAAAAAACACTGCGTACAGAGGTAAATTTCCTAATGCTATCCTTGTGTAAGCAATGAGTTAACATTGTTTTCCATGCTCATTTGATCATATAGTCTATTGCCATTATTTTTCTAATACTAATAGCCACAATCAAATTCTTGTTATGTGAAACTGCATTAAAATAGATTATAAAAACTTTGATTTCGCGAGATGGAATACATGTCAGATGAGGGGTAGCAATAATAAAACCTTCATATCTCAGAAACTCCTTGGAAGAATACTAAGAAATTTTGCAGGCAAATTTAAGATAATGAGACCAATAGATAGATGTTGCAGAAAAGGTGGATGGGTGGATGGATGGAGTTTTACGGCCTATCAGCCTTGTAGGCCATGAAAGGCCTTTCAGCACGAAGATCTCAAGAACAATTTTAGAGTAAACGCAAATCAAGTCCCAATGTCCCTATGTATTCGCTTCTCATGAATCGCGCAGGGAGACGCGGTGGGTCTATATTGACCCCCAACCCACAGGGAGCAGGAAAATGTGGAAGATAGTACTAGCAGATTTAATTAAGCATGATTTTAATGGAACCTGTTCATGAAATTTTGTTCTCAAGACAATATAGCTTTCCATATCTCATTAACTACTGTAAGGATTGTCATGATTTTTGGGGGATAAGTTTGAACTTATTCACAATGCGTAGCATCATAAGATGGGTACTTGCTTTTTATCGACTTGCGCATCGGCACTTTGAGAATTATCTCTTAGTTTTGTATAACACTGGATGCAGCTAAAAAAGAACTTTTGGGGAATTCTTTGACTATCATGATCAGAGGAGTAGATTGTCAGTTATTCCATATCAAAGTTTGCTAAAATTTTGACTCTTCTCTCAAGCTCTGACAATCGGAAATTAAAATAACACAATTTATATGATACTACAGAAGACTGCCTCACAGGAAATTGACACAACATGGCCAGGTGTCTAAATATGAACCGACTCCATGAATTTTAAAGTTATTAAAAGAGACCAAGGTAAAAAGTCAAGCACACAGAAGAAGGAACAGTCCTTATTATCATAGCCAAAACAAGTTCATTCAGTCAGTCAGACAGACAGATAATCTTTATTGTCAAACAATTTAGTAAATGACCATGAAATGTAAACTTCTTTTGTGTCTCATAGCCATTTTCCTGTAAGGATGGATTAGAGGCTGCCAGTACCTAATATCATTTGTCTTTGAGACCCATATGTAGTGTAGGCCTAACTTAAAAAACAAACAAGCAAACAACAACAACAACAATACATATATATACTATAGTCCTTCTTGGATATCAGGAGGGAGGGAAAAGGAAGCATACAACTTACAGCAGTAACTCCAACTGCAATCAGAACATGTTCAACGTTGTAGTGGCTGAAAACAAAGAGAGCATGATGTGAACTCATGCAAATTAAGGTGTTATTAGAACTACACATGTATTATAAAAAAAAACACAAAAAATGTCCATGGATACTTTGCATATTATGGTCTCTGCAGCAGGTGGTTTGGAGGAGTGGTGTTCCCGAGGAGTGGTGAATTTCAAAAGGTGTGTTCATTACAAAGAAGAAGAATGATACTATAAATATAAAAGAGAAAAGTCTCCAGAACGGGTAAAGTTACATAGAATCTGAACACAGATTTGGAGCATCTCAGAGAAGGTTTTAGGCTATCTTAATAAATTTGGAAAATACCTTTTGGAAACTGTATTGATGGTGCAGCCTTTTTCTATATGTGGTATGATCTTGGCAATCACAATTACATTCCCTTGACAAGGACCCTAGGCTTGCTGGATGAAGATGATGGTATCCCAGGAAGCTCTCCACAATTAAACAATCAATAATTTGTCAACTGTTGAAATACTCATTTGGGTGTGAATCACATGTTTTATTCAAGCAATAAACTGTGATTAAAAACATTAAACAGCCATATTAAACCTGGGTAGAAGACTGGGTGCCTCTGCTAGTCTGCAATAAACCAGTTCTTTCCCATGTCCTTTTAAACACAAAGGGTAAGATCTTTAACTCTTCTGCACAGTGGCTTGTAGCATACATTCAGGAGAATATGTTCAGTGACGATGCATTGAGCAGCTCAGGTTATGTGTTACACTGTGCCCTTCTCATTTCATTTTCTTCTTCTTCATCATCATCATCATCATCATCATCATCATCATCATCATCATCATCATCATCATCATCATCATCATCATCATCACCATCATCATAAGCACTGATAAAACAGAATATATAATATTTTCTATGCAAGAGCAAAGGGCCACAGCTGGCAAAAGAACAAACAGGATATGACACATGCAAGAGTAGGTCCATGGCAGATTAAAGCTATGCCAGCTGCTGCATGCACAGTGAGCAAGCAAGCACAGCAAGTTTCCCCCACCACTAGCTGTAACAGCAGCATCTCTATGCCACACAGGCAGTTGTCCATGCAACACAAACCAGCAGGTGATAACAAGGCAGTTGAAAGCTCCGATTACAGATCAACAAGTTACACCACCATGAAAAATCAATTGCCAGGCCACAGCTGACAAAGCAGCAGCCACATCTTGCAAGGGATGAATCCATTACAGACATCTGTAGCAGAGCTGAGGCAGTGCAGGTAGAAGTCAAATTTGGGGGGTGACAAAGTCGGGAAGAAAAAAAATGTGGTGTTAACTAAATGTGCAATGAATGAAATCCTCAAGTAGGTCAACATCAATGAAGAAAGATTTCCGAATTTAAAAATCTAACAAATAAAAACAAGGTGAAACAATATGCATGGAACACATCGCAAGCACAAGACACAACTTTAATGTGATGTGCTGTTCCAATAGCCATCTAGCTCTTTAAAAAGCAAGGAGACAGGAGGGTGCAAGAGAAGAGATTTCTAATCAGTCCTACCTGGATACGGTTCCCAAGCACACTCCTTCAGCTATAGTCTGCAACAAAATGGGTCACATAATTTGAACCCCAACCCTGGCATAATAATTAGGCTTGTTCGGTCTGTCATCGCAATTAAAAATATATACATTTCAAGGACAAAACACTTGTCCTTTTCTCTTGTATGTGCCCTTCTAACCATCCAACAAAATACAGCAAAACCTATGCCAGAAGTACTCACAAATTGAACGAAGAACAAATCTGTACCATTGTATTTTGAGTAATTTTTGGAGAGCATGTTTTTTTAACCTTTCCTTATCATCACTTGTCGTGACTACCAGGTTAAAGGTTAATATCTGTATTCCATTCAAAATGAGGCTATGAAATAAAATCATCATCAAAACCACCATAATCATTTTTTTTTCAACTGGTGAAATGAATACTTTAGCACCAATAATTCTTCCAGACATCTCTTTAGGTTTCGGAAGAAAAATACAATTGACAAATCACAATGAGATGAGGGTTAATGACTACTTACAAACACACTCAGAAGAATGAAATTGGTAGGAAAAGTTCTTCTGACTTGATGGCAGCAAGCCAAAACAATGATCAGTATGAAGACCACAACCCTGTAACAGAGGGAACATGAAACATGAATCACAAGCTGTTGATGAATAACACTTAACAGATGAGGAAGACAATGAAACAATAAAAAAACTTAGTTTATTCACAGAAAAATGATAGCATATGTGGGAACTTGACAAAGAATAAAGCCAGCAAAAGAGAAATGGGTGTGTGTGTGCGTGTGTGTGCATGTGTGTGTGTGTGTGTGTGTGTGAGAGAGAGAGAGAGAGAGAGAGAGAGAGAGAGAGAGAGAGAGAGAGAGAACGAACGAACGAACGGTTTATTGGGTAGGCCTCCGGCCTTTTCCAAAGCAAAGCAAGCAATACACATTAAGCATAGGGAAATACATCAAGTGGAACATCTGTGCCGACATCACATCACATACGTACGTATGTCTACCTATTCATCCAAATGGAACGTGTTACATTCCGGTGAATTTACAGCCAAATCTCTTAGACTAAAGGCTTTGTACAGATAAACACCTGTTGCTCTGGTTATAGTGGCATTTTCATTGCTTAAAAGAGTTTTCATTGGATTTTCAGTATGTGGCAAAAGATGTACCAACAAGTACTGTTCCCTCAAGTCCTGCAGAGCTGGGCATTCCAACATGAAATGAAATTCATCCTCCTCTTTTTCTCTACATAATGGACATAACAAATCATATGGTTGCTTCATATATCTTTGTCTATGTACCGTAAAAGTTGGCCTATAAGCCGCTACTTTTTTTTCATGAACGGACCCCTGCGGCTTATCAGCCGGTGCGGCTAATGTATGACTTTTTTCTGCATCGCCAGAGTCAGCGATGTGTTTTTGGGTTTGACCTAGTTTACGGTAGTGTTATCGTCAGTGTGATCGTCAGTGTTGGCCTATAATCATTCTTGAATCACTCACTCACTTGAATTCGCTCACTCACATTCTTTTTGGAAGTTTGACGCATGACAACAACTCACACAGCACACTGATAGATCAGATCGCATTTCGATAACAGAGAAGCAACACATAGATCTACACTGCCAAAAAAACAACCATGTTGAAAACACGGAGACAAGCCTACGATGCTGCATTCAAGTTAGCTGCCATAGACTTAGCTTGACGGTACCTCATGACCTTTGACTTTGTTTTTGCCTTTTCGACTGCTGCTCAAACTTTTTGATTGTATGCGTTTCGGTAGTATCACCGTTTCTTCAGAGAAGATTAATTTGCGCAGCTGAACTGCGATCTAACTTTTCCCTGTATAGTCTGGTCTCAATGAGATGTTTTTGTCTGCATACTTTCTCCATGACACTGCGTGGTAGCAGCCCATTTACCGGTATTCAACTGTATAGTCTTAACTGATAATGAAGAAATATTTGCCGGTATTTAACACGATTTTAGTTTAATGTACATATGTATATGCTGACAAATTTTGTGAAATAAAAGATGACGATTGAAAATCCTTTCTGTTTTGATGTTTCTGTTCGCTTTTGATGCTTTTCTCAGTGGTTTGCGGCGACTTTGTTTTGCCTTAGACATGTTCGGTTTTCATGCGGCTTGTATGCCAGTGCGGCTAATATATGGATTTTTCTGTATTTTTCTTTAAAAACGGGGGGTGCGGCTTATAACCAGGTGCGCCTTGTAGGCCAACTTTTACGGTATGTACAAATCAGTGATGCCCATTCTAAAGCGGACGAAAACATCTCTGAAAACCTTTTTATCGATACAACTGAGATATTTTTCCACCACACACTGATTTTTTATTTCTTTGTAGAAAATATATCTTTTACTTCCATTCAAGTTTTCCATCCATTGTATACGGAAATGATCTATAAGTCTGTCTCGAAGGCATTTAATGAAGACACGATCATTTGCAGTGGACTGGTCCATCCAAACACTTTCAAATCCAAACTTGACCAACAAATCCTTTACCATTATAGCCCATGAGACGCAATTGTGAGGAAGACTACACATCATGCGATAAACTCTTTTAGGTAGTCTGTCATTGTCCATCTTCAGAATCCTCAGCCAGTACTTTATACTCCTTAAAACAGCATTTATGTACAAAGGAAATCGTCCCGTTTCACCATAGCACATTAAATTAGGGGTTCTTGATGAAACATTCAAAAATGATTTTATAGCATGGAGATGAACACCTTCAATGGCTTCGCATTCATGAACTCCCCAAACCTCTGCTCCGTACAACAGAATGGGCTGAATTTGAGCATCAAACAGCTTGAAAAATACAGCAGCAGGTACATGAGTGATCTTCCTTAAGGTTCTAATCATAATAGTCAGAGCAGATTTAGCTCTACAGGCCAGATCCTTCTGAGTGTTTTACGAACACAAAGTTTAGGAGTAAACTTAACGAGAGAGAGAGAGAGAGAGAGAGAGAGAGAGAGAGAGAGAGAGAGAGAGAGAGAGAGACAGACAGACAGACAGAAACAGACAGAACTTGAACTTGAATCTCTTTATTAAGGCCGACCGCCCGTTACATGTGACAAAGAAAACGTATCAAACCATGTTATCTCTGACAATGAACGATAGATTACAGTCCTAATATTCTTAAACCACAGAAGTTCTAATGGAGATCTCCTTCTCCCTCAAAATCAGTGCATAGTGCATGAACATCCCTACGTCTCTTCTTTTGCGGGATCTGTTCCCTCGATCAGATGTATGCAACTTTTCTGTGCATTGCGTGTTATATGCCGACTCATAAACTTATTTCTGAGCTCCTTGTAGAGGGGGCAGTACAAAAGGAAATGCTCTTAATTTTCTGTGCTTCTACAAAAAGCGTACATGGTATCCAGGTGTTGTCGATTTGTGAACTTTTTATTCGTCTGCAGATTATTTATTCCTAAACAGAATCGCACAAAAGCGTCCTGGAATTCCTTGATAGTAAGATGAAATAAATCAAAACCACTGGCGCTGAACCTCCAGGTTTTGGCATATTAAAAAATAACTTTAAAAAAGATCGGGTTCGAATCCGCAACCTCTTGAGAAAAGCTCTCTCTCTCTCTCTTCCCCCCCTCCCCCCCCTACTCCCTTCCCTTATCTCCCAGCTGTCATAGCCGCTGCTCCTCTCCCGTTCCTGTAGCCAGGCTGGGGCATATGGCTGGCATTGTTCTGTCCAAGATGTCAGTTTTGATCACGTCACGCATTTCGCCATTCCGTCAACTAAACAGCCCTCGCCATTCCATCAATTGACACTTTAGGGAGGTGCTTTCGAGTTTACGACCTTAAAAAACCACTTTCTCTTCAAGCCTCGATTCTGAAAATTTGATACATTCAATCGGACCTAACTTCCAGTAAATGTGCAAAATGTCAAGGAAATCCGTCCAGTAGTTATTGAGAAATCAGCCGTTAAGTCGGGACAGACAGACAGACACACAGACAGACAGACAGATAAAGTCTGTAGGACCTCCAGTAAACCTGGAGGGATAATCTTCTATTCCAAGATGATCCTTGAATGAAGAATACCATTGGTATCTAACACTGGTAGTAAGTTTTTGGTGCCATGTTTGATGGAAGCAGTTTCTTAGCTTCTGCATTGGGTTAAAATAAAAACTTTCATTCCTAACTCCCTCGTTTTGTCAGGCATAAGAAAAGCCATACTTACATAGTACGTTTTGGATGCGTTCCACCCATTTGAGGTTCTGAGCAATTTCAGAGTTTTCCAGCATAAGGTAAGCCTGTTTTGAGAGTCAAGTTGATGGCATTGCAGACAATTTGAGCCAATATTTGACAGCTCTGGTGGTATATGAAACCGACAGAGGATATCGACCTAGATCTCCATAGACCATACAATTTGGTGTATGTGTATCTAGCCCTAAAATCCTTTTACAGGCAAACGTATGGACCTTTTCAATGCTGTCTGCATTACCCAAACCCCATACCTCTGAATCATAAAGCAAGGTGGACTGCACCTGCGCGTCGAAAAGCTTAAAAAACACTTTTGGATCGATAGTTTGAAGGCTCCACATAGCTTTAAATATCTGGACAGGCTTTTGTTTTCCTTTTACAGCCAGGTCTTCGGTACAAACATTCATGGATAATCTGGTGGAAAAAACAACACCAAGGTATTTGTAATTTTTGACTATTTCTAGAATCATGTTATCCAGAAACCATTTTTTGCCTTGTGCTAGATGACCACCCTTCCAAAAAACCATTACCTTGGTTTTCTCTAGGTTAATTTTCAGGCCCAAAGATTTAGACACCTTGCTCAGGTTATCTAATTGGTTTTGTAACCCAGAAGGTGTGGTTGAGAGGAGAACGACATCATCAGCGAATAAGAGTAAGTAAAGTTCTCTCATCCCTGGGAGGAGCTGTACGCCATGTTTTCCATGCACACGTACGTGGTCAGCTATCCAGTTCATGTAGAGAGAAAAAATTATCGGGCTCTCTAAAGCTCCTTGCTTGACGCCCGATGGGCATCTAAAGAAGTCTGATAGTGTCCAGTTCCATCTAATGCATGACTGGATCCGAGCATACATGGCCTTTAACATTTCAAGAGACAGACAGAGAGAGAGAGACAGAGAGAGTATTAGGGGGGGGGGGGGGGTATGATGGGTGGGGGGGGTGAGTTGGGGGTGGGGGTGGGGGTGGGGGGGTTGTGGATAGAAATTGAGATTTTAGATTAAGAAAAAATGTTTTTAAACAATGAATCCTTAAGTTTTATTATTCCTGATGGTTGACTAATTCTCAAAATATACACAGATAAATCTGCTAATCAACATGACTATCATAAGTTGCATTGCTCCAATCACAACTGCAAGATTACAATAGTCCTATGTATGCCAACAGAAAATAAATAATGACCTCTTTATGCCAACAGTCATGGGGCTAGAGGAGTCATCCATCACTGCTCTATAAATCTGATGATGCCATCCATTGGCAATGGGGCTATCCATCACCCATCACCACTGTACTACCTCATACACCCACTCAACCAGGCTGGAAGGAAAGTACTTGCTCAAATATGATGTTGGTGCTTAAACATCAACAAAGATACACATGTGCATTTGAGCATGCATGCACGCGCGCGCGCACACACACACACGTGTTAGCCCAGAAGTGCACTTTCACACAAAGCAGACTCTACGATAGGAGGATAAACAAATCAACACTAACAATACAGCATGTCATTCTCACTTTCAGTAACTCTCTCAAAGATGTCACTGATGAACTTTTAAAGTTGAGAGCAGTCTCTCTCTCTCTCTCTCTCTCTCTCTCTCTCTCTCTCTCTCTCTCTCTCTCTCTCTCTCTCTCTCCCCCCCTCCCTCCCCCCTACTCACAAAGCCACAATATAGAGCCAAACATTCTTTCTTGAATATTCCTTGACAGGTTCTCTGCAAAGAGAAAAAGATATAAAGTACAACCTCAGGTTGTAGCCATGGTAGACTTCATGCAATATTTGCAAACACAAATGGTTATAACTGATGGGTGGGCATTGTGTTAAATTTTTTCATGAAAGAACCAAATTGAGCGTAATCTTGGTAAAGTATTCTATGTCATATGCCTACATGTAAATGAACATTTTAGCACATTTTAGATCATGTACTTTAACATAATCAGAAACTATCAAATTAAAACCTTCCACACAAGTGATTGTTTCCCTTCGATAACAACTGAGGGAACAACATTAACATTAATTACTCTGATAAAAACCACCAATACATACTACATATGCACTTGCAATGTTATACCAACTTACAGTGATGCTTGCCAACTATTAACTTCTTTTAAATGTTGCCAGGAAGTAACAGAACACACTAACTTGGGTTGCCAAAACAGAACATGAACAGTAATACCATTGCTGATCTGAGAATTGTAACAATATGCATATATATATCCTGGGTGGTGTTATAACCTGAATTGGACTTTTGAACAAAGATGGGGATCTGAGACACGAGCATACTCATCTGAGGCCAGAAATGAGTTAACTTGTTTATTCATACTTCAAAATAGGCATTGTTACTTACACAAAGATGAAAATGCTCATGATTGCAATTGTTACTGCAAGTTGGCAGCAAAGAATGCTATAGACTTTCTTGATGAACCCTGAAATATACAACAAAAAGCCACACATGATTAAGAACCAAAAATATTTTTTCCTCTCTCTCTCTCTCTCTCTCTCTCTCTCTCTCTCTCTCTCTCTCTCTCTCTCTCTCTCTCTCTCTCTCTCTCTCTCTCTCTCTCTCACACACACACACACACACACACATTGAGAGATATTTCTTATGTTTCATTTTAAAAGTTATCAATCTTCTTCTTTTTTAACCAAGTGCTCTAAAAATACTGAAATTGGAAACAAACACATTATTGAAAGAGAAATTATACTCAAAATTACATCCATATTAAACAACTCAAAGTATAATATTATCCCTTACCTAGACGGATGCTCTTCTCTGTGAAAGTTGTGTAGTCATGGAAAACCTGCTCCTCAGAATTCATTTTGGCTGAAAATGATTAAAATAACAAGAGATAAATTTAATACAAGGACATCTCAGTTTCATTACAGAACTACTTGACATGAATACAAAGAAGAAGACTTCAAAACAGTGCCCAATATCTACCTTGAAAAGAAACTTGTGCACGAATGCAGACAGAGAAACATAGTGGGAAAAGGTATGTGTATAGCCCCTCTCTCTCTCTGACTAACACAGTATACACGACATCTGATCTATCGACCGTGCAGCAAAGGTTCTATCAATGACAGCTCCATCGCAGTTCAACTGGCCGCCAGCAGCCAGACACAACAAACCCGGAAACACCACGGTCGACATGGACAGCACAAAAACCAAACAGGACGCAGACTACATAGCAGTTCTTCATTGAAACAGATCAAGTGTGATCAAGCTGCATGAATGCTATGGAAATAACAGACTGTTTTATGTCTTGATCAGTTTCCGTGTTCATGCGTGTGAAACTGGCGCCAGAGTCGGTGAAGAAGTTGCCGATAGACGAAATAACTGACGATTCAGATATCACATCTGTTTTTCATTTCATAGAACACACCAATTGAGGGAGCTCCGGACCTCCCTCGGTCTCCCGCCTTCACGGCGAGTGAGTCCTTATCATGACTCATGACATGAGCGATAAAACTTTTACTATACTTTTAGTAAAAGTATAGGTAACGCCGAGCCCTCGCGATTTTCTCGATATTTTGGGCCAAACAAACGTGCCCGAAGTCTCAAGTGAACTAGAATGCTTTTGCTGAACTGGTTCATGCCCTTGCACACTGCATAAAAACACATCTATAGCCGAGTATAGCCTATAGCAGTATAGGCATACAAAATCGCTGTCGTGGTTTCACTTTCACCGATTTAAACACTGCTCACAATCTA
>JAWQFJ010021312.1:0-5000 GCA_034096865.1 Theodoxus fluviatilis
GGCTCTGCTTCGAAGGGGAAGAGTGGTTTTTTCTATACCTCCTTCCTCTTTACCATGTAAGAGGTCGAGGTCGGGTTCGAGTAAACCTCGTTCGGCCTCTTCCTCAGCGTGTAGGGTGGACGATGTTACGGCGAAGTTTTCTTCTCTCGACAACTCTTCCTTACCGGACACTCTGTCTCTGGCGACTTGCTCGGGCGTAGTTTCTGAGCCAGTTCTGGGTTCCCAGGCGGCTGCTGCATGTTTGGTGGATTTGTTTGCGGCTGCCTTTCTTTCAGCTTCCCAGAGTGCGGTGTCGCGCCGATCGGATTCTCTTCCGGCGGTAAGTCGAGACGGAGACGGGTCCCTCGGTGGGATGGGCACGGCTATCGATCGCACGGGGGCTCTACCCATGCGATCTGATCCGCAGGTTGCCTCGGATTCCTGGCCTTCTCCTGGTCGAACAGTAGATCATATCCGACACGAGTCGCGATATCGGCAGAGCGTTGCTATCGATCCCGCCGAGGCAATGCCCGCGCGATTCGATCAGCATGCTGCCTTGGATCACTGGCGATCGGATGATCATTCACTCGATCGTGATGGGAGCGGGTCAGGATACAGGCGATGCGTTGCGATCGACCACACAGAGGCTATGCCCGTCTGGTTCGATCAGCATGCTGCCTTGGCTTTCGGACGATTGGTCGATCGTTCCGTACATCGTGACGTCCAGGCGTCACGGTGCAGGCAGAACGTTGCGATCGATTACACGGAGGCATTGCCCGGTTGGCTCGATCAGAATGCTGCTTTGTCTTTCGGGCGTTCTGTCCCTCGATCAGTGGATCGTGGTGGCGATCAGCGCGAACGGCGGGGTGTTGCTGTCGACCGCGCAGAGGTTTTGCCTTTGCGGTCTGATCAGCGGCCTCTTTTGTCTGCACGACAATTGCCTGGACTATTGCTCGATCGTGATCGTCCTTGTCGGGAATCTCGACACGATCGAGCAGTAGATGGTGTTGGGCAGGGGTCCGTTTACAGGACGCGCGGTGCTGATGATCGCTCCGAGCCTTTTCCCGGTCGCTTTGATCAGCCTGCGTCCTTGGCGCCTCCGCGATCACGTGATTTCGCGCGAGATTCTCGCCCTCGGCGGTGCGCGCCTGACGATCGCTTGTATTTGCGTTTCGATCAGCACACTGCCTCAGATCTAGGTGGATCGGTCGATTGCATGTCAGATCGCGATCTTCCCTTTGACTCTGATTCTCCCGTTCGTTCTTATCGGGAATCTCAGCGTGGGCGGCGCGTCGAGTCTCGACACTATCTCCCTTGTGATTTGTCACACTCGGATTCGCGATCGCTCAGTCCGGTGCGGGTTTCTGCTCGTCGCTCCCATAGGTCTGCGGACTCTGAGGGTTTTCGACGGCAATCCGCTCGGCTGCCTTCCGGCGCTCATACTTTGACCGCCTCCCGTGTTTATCCTTTCACGGGGTCACGGGGGCATCGGTCGGTTCCGGGTGTCGTGTTTCGGCCTTCTCCCTCCTCTTGCATCGACTACGCGTACCAGTCGGATGATGGCGGTGCGTTCTATCCAACCACATCGGATGTAGACGCTTCTCTGGTGGGAGATGAGTATCCGACGATTCCTCTTGAGCAAGAGAAATCCGCTTCGGATGTGCATCGTTTCCACCGTCAGTCGGTGTTGGAGTCTGTGGCTGCCTTCTCTGCTGACCTGGGTCAGTGCCTTCCACTGGGCTTGAAACGCAGCAACGTTTAGCGGGTTTCATTCATACGGGCCCTCCGGCTCAGGCACCCGAGTTGCTGTTCTCATCCGACATGCTGACCCGCTCTAAGGTCATGCTGTGGAATTTGCGATCTAGCCAATCGAAATTCCGCGCTGGTAGAGAGCCTCTAGACGTGACTACAACTTTGGAAAATGCTTTCCCTTGGTCGTCATCGTCTTCCACCCCGGCGGTGTTTCATCCCATGAGTGTGCCTTGGCTTATCCCTATGCCTGATGCACAACTTCCATTCCAGTCTGTCTCTCAGCCTTCGTCACAGGATTTATCTTTCCTCTCGGCTGCGAGTGCCTCCCGCGTGGCGGCGACGAAAATTCCGACTAATGCGCTTGACTCCAAGTCCTACGCTAGTCTGGAAAAGGCGTCATCGGACTTGGTGAAGGGATGTTCACTGATGGGGACGTTTCTCGCTTCTCTCACTCCCTCTATTGCTCAGCATCACGAGGGGTGTCCCACGCATTTTCAGCTACTCCCAACTAATCAGATTAATCAGGAGGCGGTGGGTAGCTTGCTGTATGCATTAGACCACACATACTCGCATCTGACGTCTCTGGCTCTCCATGTCCGTGGGCAATTGGCAGGCTTGGCTCGCGATCAGATGCTGGCATCTACCGACTTCCTGGAGTCGGAGGTTCGCCAACTTCGCTCTCTTCCCCTTGTCCCTCAGGCTCTGTTTCCATCAGATAAGCTGGAGGAATGTGTGAAGCGTTTGGTGGCAGATCCTGCTCGATCTTCATCGACTCGGATTCAGCCCGGCTCCGTTGTCAGGTCCGCGGGCCAACACCGTCCTGCCAAGAAGCAAAAAAGTCAGTCGACTTCCACTTCGGGTGCGTCGGTTCCACGGGCTGGTGTTTCCGCTCCTCCTCCTGTGTTCCCTCCACCCATGCTGTCCCAAGCTGCGGGTGTCGGTGCTGTTGGTCCTCCGTCTCGTGGCCGAGCGACCTCAGGACGTGGTTCTGGCAAACGCGGCGGTAGGGGTAGGGCTTTTTGGAAGCGCTCTCAGGAGCCCTTTCAATAGAGCCCTCCCGCTGCCAGCTACCTGGCCTTTGTCCCTTCCTCACTCGGGTAGAACTTCTCTCTCGGGTGCATCTGTTGTCATGGGACAGGGCAGGGTGGCGGATAGCCATGGAGGGCTGGTTTCCCCCTTTGACCAGTCTGTTCACTCTCCAAGTGTAGACGGTCTTTTTCTCTCCCCCAGTCCTTATGTGCCGTTATGTGACTGTCCCGGTGGGATATGTTTCATGCCCCGGTTGTCTCCTCAACCAACGTGTTCCGGTGTAACCGTTTCCGACTGCCACGTTGGGGGTGTTAGAACTCGGCGTCCGGGTACTAGTGTACTTCCTTCTTCTTCTTCTCCTGTGCTCCTCGTCACCGTCGCTGACTCCTTGGGCACTCAGGTAGCCTCGGATGTCGGCTCGGTTAGGAATGACCAAGTACATGGTCCTGCCACGTTGACGGGTTCGACTGGTACCAGGGGTAGTCGGCCTGCTGCGCCTATGGCTGGCGGTGCTTATGCTCCTTTGGCATCTTCGGATCGTGCTAGCAGTCGCTCTGCTCGTCGTTCTCATCCGTCCTGTACTCCTGTGGGTGCGAACACAGTGGTTCAGCGCTCTACTCGCTCCTATGAGGTGACGGACCGTGTGGCTACTATCTCCCACGGTTTGAAGAGGCGCGGTATCTCTCGCATGTCTGTTGAGCTTGCGTTGCGCAATCGACGCGAGAGCACGAATAGGAATTATAATGCTAAGTGGGCCGTCTGGGTGCAGTTCTGTAAGGCTCGGCGTCATTCAGTTGACCCTCTCCGGCCTTCGGTGCGGCACGTGGCGGATTTCCTCTCGCATCTGTTCCACACTCGTTCTCTGTCTCACGCCTCTCTCTGTAACTACCGCTCTGCGATCGCCAACACGATCAAGGCCTCGCGTGGCGTTGACGTGTCTTTCTTGTCAGAAGATCCCACGATTAAGCAAGTCTTAGATGGGATCAAAAACGAGTTTCCGCGTCGGCAGATTTCTTCCCCGCTGTGGGATGTGTTTCTGATTCTAGATTTCCTTTCTAAGGCAGAATTCGAACCGTTAGAGTCTTCTTCCTTAAAGCGTCTGACTCAAAAGACAGTCTTTTTAGTCATGCTTGCTTGTGCGCGTCGCATCAGTGATGTTCACGCTTTGAGTGGTCTCCCGTCGGACATCGAGTTTTCCGACAGAGATTCTTCATGCGTACTTTCTTTCCTTCCGGAGTTTCGTTGCAAGAATCAGAGTGCTCTTTCCGACTGTCAGAGTATTGAGATTAAGAGTCTCTCTTGTATCGTCGATCCGAACGAGCCTGACTGTGTCAACTGTCCGGTCCGTGCACTGAAAGTTTACTTGGCCAGGACTCAGTCTCGTCGTTTTCGCCGACGTAGGCTTTTTCTCCCCTTGAAAATTGGTCACGGCGAGATATCGAAGACATCCATTTCCTCCTGGATTCGTCTTTTGATCACGGATGCGTATCGGAATGCGAGCCTTCTGCCTCCGGTTGGTGCATCCAGGACTCATGAGATTCGCAAAGTGGCGACCTCTGTGGCTTTTGCCAAGAATGTATCGCTGGCTCATCTCATGAGGGCGGCGTTCTGGCGCAGTGACTGCGTTTTCACGCATCACTACCTGCGTGACGTTCGCGTCCGTCGTCTGGATGACACCTTTGGCATCAACAAGTTGGTTGTGGCGGGTTCGGCTGTTCGCCTTTGAGTGGTGAGTAGTCGGCAGTTCTGTTGCGTGGATGCACAACCCGCCTCCCGCTGGGGTAATCCTACCTATGAGTTGTCTACTGGTCAGTATGGATAGAAAACTTTAAGAAATTTAAACTAATTTCTATGTTTTCTTGACATACTTACCAGTAGACAACATTAATTTCCCACCCTCCTCCCCATTTTTTGTGCATCTTCACGAGTTCTCAGTGTGTTGTCGAAAGTGAGGGCACGTGGCCAAAACCAGGGTATCTAGGCGCATGTGCGGGAAATGGTGAGAGTTGCCTCCCTTTCACTGGTCATGACGCTATGGATGAAGCCATTTCATTGGCTTATGGGGTGGCCACGTGGGTGGGAAGATTTTGGCAAATCTTTTTTCGAGGTGAAAAGGTCATATACCTATGAGTTGTCTACTGGTAAGTATGTCAAGAAAACATAGAAATTAGTTTAAATTTCTTAAAATTCCTCAAATATGTTTGTATGGACTGATTATTTCCAACCCCCTCTGTCTTTTA
>JAWQFJ010021312.1:10000-23491 GCA_034096865.1 Theodoxus fluviatilis
TTGTGTGAGTGTGGAGTGTCCTCCATGCAGGATCTCCAGGCAGCTGGTAGATGGATAGCTGACACAGGTCACAGTGCCCTCACTGTTGCACTGTTCCCTACACAAGGCAGTGTGTTTGCCAGGGTGTTCCACTGTGGCACACTACTCGCTGAGACAGTGCTGGCCCCCTTCAACCCACA
Source organism: Theodoxus fluviatilis (assembly GCA_034096865.1). NCBI lineage: Eukaryota > Metazoa > Mollusca > Gastropoda > Cycloneritida > Neritidae > Theodoxus > Theodoxus fluviatilis. The sequence continues at coordinate 10,180 of JAWQFJ010021312.1, forward strand.
CAGCCCTGTGGAAAGAACCCTAGGCTTCCTGCTGGATGCCCAGAGGAAACGTCTTGCCATTCTAGACGTTGATGGCAGACTGGTGCTGTGTGAGAGGGAGGTGGCCATGTCACAGCCTCTGATGCCATGTGTCAGTATGTTCCAACCAGCAAGTGAGACCAAAGCCTCAGTGTGTGTGAGAGTGGAGAGTGGTCAGCAAGTGACCTTGACCCCTGATGTTGTTAGCCTGATCCAGAATTTGCTGGGTTGAAATGTTTTGATGTTTGTTAACATGTGCTTGAGTATGTACATGTCTTTTTTATGATGTGTTAATGTGTGTGTGTGTGTGTGTGTGTGTGTGTGTGTGTGTATATTAGTGTGTGTGTGTGTGTGTGTGTGTGTGTGTGTGTATGTGTGTGTGTTTGTGTGCGGGTGCTTGTTTCCATGTACTAATGTGTATGTGTATGCATGTCTGTGTGGTTGAGTTGGAGGTGCGGGGGTGGGGGGGAGGGGGGGAAGGTCGGGGGATAAATGTGGATTTGCATGTAGAAGCATGTGTATTTGTGTACCTGTGTGCTTGTAGATGTGCTTTGTACTACATGTGTATGTATGAATGTGTATGTCACTATTTGTTTATATGCTTGTGTGAATGTATATGTGTGCTAATATAAGTGTGTATGTATGTGTGTCTGTATGTGTATGTATGTGGATGCCTATGTGTGTGAATGTATATGCGTGTGTCTATGTGTCTCTGTCTGTATGTGTATGTGCATATGTGTGTTTGTTTGTTTGTGTGCGCGTGTATGTGTGTGTGTGTGAATATATGTATGTGTGTATGCATATATGTGTGTTTGTATGTGTGCGTGTTTGTATAAAGCACACTATCTTACACAGTAGATGTCATCACCGTCTGCATTGCTGATGTGCATGACTGTGTGCTTCCTCCATGTATTTGTCTTTGAACACACGATCCTCTCACAGTGCAAGGAAACTACACACATGGAGTGATGTGTGTTGAGGAATGCATGAACAGTCATATAGCAGTAAATGGTGCTTTGGTTTTCTTTTGAGTTTTATACATTTATCCAAAAAAATTTAAAGAGAGAATTCTTTTCTTGTACAAAAGTAAGATGTGCTGTTTGCATATAAATGCTTATGTAGAGGAGATTTGCACGTGATGTATAGAAAACATTATGCACATAATGTAGAGAGGAGATTATGCACATAAAATAAACATGTATTCAGGACATGTGACCATGCTTTCATTCAATGAGAAAGAGACAATCCATGGTTTACACAAGTGACAATTTGTAATGTGGCTGGTAATGCAAGTCTCACCAAGTGTAGTTGAGTACATGTAAGTGTTTGTGAAGGAGAAAGGCTGCCTTGTTGTGGAAGTGAGATTCTCTCTCTGTAAATGTGCAGCGTGTTTGTATCACTGTAGGCTTTGACCTGTACAGCACTGATGACGTCACTGGCCATTGTTTTGAGATGTGTACTGCACATTTTGTGGGCAGATGTTTTCTTCTTGTGGAATCTTTTCATTTTCATTGTGTGACGTTTTGTTGTTGTTGTGTTTGTAATGGAACGTATTCTATGACATTTGAGCTGTTGTTCTTTATGAACCTTGTGAATGTGTGTCTTCTTATTCTTTTTTCACACTATGCAGCACTGCTTATACAACTACTTGGACATGTATATATGTATTAATCCTACGCTGAAATTCATATTTGGTATTTTAGCTCTCATGCAACATAATCAGTTTTTACTCTGTGTACCAAACTCATTGCTATGATTTCTAGATGTGCCATATTACTCCAAGAATAAAGACCCTACAACCCTACAAAGACAGCTTGTTGTTGATGGCCAATGAAACGCTTCCTGCCAGACGAGTGACAGGCAAGGCCTGTGGGCAGTGAGAGGCTCCAGTCTGTGACAGGCAGCTGTCAGTGGGCCAGGCCCGTCAGGGTGGGCCGTCTCCAAGCTGGGAGCAGGGTGGGACTGCACAGCCAACAGGGAGGCACACCTGTGGCCACAGCAAGGGCACCATGCAGGTGGAGCAGAGATACTATAGTAACTGGATAGCTGTCTGCTCGAAACGCGTCTGCCAGTGCCGTCTCCCGCAGACAACCAGGGCAGAAGCACTGCTCTCTTCCGGTCTAAGTCGATCTGGGCAGGTTCCATTGTCCACACAGCAATAGAATGTAATGGTTATTTCTTGTACTGTGCTTTATCATCTCTATCTGAATTCAGTTGTGCAAAAACATGATGTAATTTGCGGATTGTAGAGTCAGAGGTTGAAGTTGGACTGACAATTCGTTGAATATGAAGTGTGTTCTTTGATTTATCGTCTGCTTAACAGCACAGTGGAACCATTCCAGCTATATCCAGCGTCTGTGATATTCAGAGGGTTTTGACACAACATGCCAGGAAATAACTTTGCAATTGTTGGTTGTGGAGCCTACACAGGCCGAAATAGAGGGCTGTCGTTCCACAGAATAAGAAAACACAACGATCCTGAATGGGAGCGAGCAGAGATACCATAGGTTCCTCTCTTGCTAGTCATTGGGTTAGCGCCAGTGGCGGTATGCTCGCGTCAGAGAGCAGACGACGTATGTTCTCACATGTACTGACTGCTATGCCGCTATGTAGAAGACAAGTGGAGTGCAATGGTGCTCAGCATTTCACATATTTTTAAGAAACGTTTAGCAGCAATGTCTCTGACTTGCAACACCATCCTGCTTATTAAAAAAATAGTTTCTGATTCATAACATCATTGTCAACTGACTTCATGAAGCGTCGACTCGCTCTTTGTTTTTCGACGTTTCGTGTATTATCTCGGTCATAAATGTTACACTCATCTACACTGTCCGAGCTAATGTAGCTTTAGATTGACAGTAATGTATAATATACTATTGCAATGTTCATTCTTTCTTTTCAACTACTTATTTCCAGTAAATGCTGCGTACTTAGCTCAAGTATCTCCTCGATTAGCTGCTCCATTCTGTAAACTCGGAAACCGGAAATGATCGTTGCTGGAGGGAAGGCGGAGCTGGGCAGGCAGCACTGCGACTATATTTAGACTATACACTGAGAGGTCAAGTCAGCAGTCCATTATATATAGTGTCTCTGGGTGGAGGAGGTGCAGGTGTGGGGGCTTGTGTGGGTGTCAGCTGCTGTGTAGTTCCCTCAGTGTGTGGGGTTGCAAGTGCCTGGTGGCAGTGAGCCCTTCCGTGCTGGCCTGGTGGAGTGTGCCTTGAGGCACTGGGTGCAAGACCACACATTCTGCCTGGCACTCAGCTTGGAGAAATAACAACAGTATTTGACAGGAGGGAAAGTTTCTCACACACTCCACCACTGTGTGTCTGACATTGTACTCACACACTCCACCACTGTGAGTCTGACACTAAGTCTACACTCACACACTCCACCACTGTGTGTCTGACACTAAGTCTACACTCACACACTCCACCACTGTGAGTCTGACACTGTACTCACACACTCCAGCACAGTGTGTTTGACACTGTACTCACACACTCCATCATTGTGAGTTTGACACCAAAGACAAGAAAAATGAGAAAGCAATGGAAAAGCATGCTTTCATGTATTCATCTATTTCTCTCCAGCATCTCATTTCATGGCTAAGATTTTTTTATCCATCTGAAAGGCAGTTGTGATAGATTTTGTTTATTTGTTTGTTTGCTTGCTTTTTTGCTAGAAACATGTGGCAACATAACGTTCTTCTGTCAATGATATTGATGACTTGAGTTTTCCATCCATCCTTACCAGTAGAAAAAATAATTTGCATAATTCTTCCACACCACATGGCCGCCAGCATAGGCCAATCCGATTGCCTGAGACATCGTGTTATGATACTGTGGCAAGGGGAGGCAACTCTCCCATGCCCCGCACCCAACACGTGTCTACATAAGCAACGGAGGCTGCCATCCATTCACTTTTGACTTTTTCGCGCAACGCACGGGTGTGCGTTCGCGACCTCCAGTCTTGCATCTTGTGTGGACTGAAAACGTGTTTGCAGTCTTCCCCTTTGCTGCAAGCCATAAGGGAGTACTTTGCGGGAGTTGCCGCTGTTTCTACTTTAAATTTTTTACGTTCGTTAATTGTTGTCAGAAATTTCGCTTTAGAAGTAGAGCCCATTGTTCGCCGGTGATATTTAGTGCACGCACTGGTCTCAGTTTAGCTGGCCGGTTCATTGCTAGTGAGTCACTAGTTTTACATCGGCTTGCTGTTATTTTGCTTGTCGCCGCATTGGGTTTTCGTACCCTGTTTGTTCGCCGTTTATTGCGTCGGTAGCTGTTTGCTAAACCGCTCTGCTTATATGGCGGAACATTCGTCCGCTCTCCATGTTCGAGGTGAGGCGGGAAAGGCGTCGACAAGGGGGTTTCCTCTTCGACTACTGTTTCGGTGGCGGCGAGGAGGTGGGTGGAGAGGAGTTCTCGTTCAACTAGAAAGAGTACTCCTTCTCTATCTCCTTCTTCCCTGTCCACGCGGGAGTCGGGGCGAAGTCGGGTAAATTTTCGCGTGCTTCCCTTTTTGTTGCGGTGTCTCCAGTAAGGCAATGGAAGTACGTTCTTCGCACGCTGTTGCTGCTGTACCCACCACTCGGTCTAGGGTAGCGACTGTGTGTCCTGCTGCTGAGCCAGCGTTTGCCCTCTCTACTGGTGCAGTAGGTCCGCCGGGACGTTTTACTCGGCGTTTGTGTTAGATTTGGGGAGATGGGCGAGCATGATTTGTGGTTGGACGATGTGCAAGGCGCAGAGCCGTGGTTCTATCCCTGGGACAGGAAGAATCTAGGTTTCTTAAATATCTTGAAAATATCATTTTGGCTGCATTCCTGTGTCGTAATTTGTTCATGCAATTTGTTCATGCGAGTAAATCTGACTGTGCGTGCATGATATTTTAAACGTCGGCTACTTCTCGGTCTAGCTTGGCGTCATCTTTGGTTTTTTCATGACACAGCCTAGCAGTGACGCTCATGCTCGGCTACGGAGCCTTCCTCGTCGTCGGAGCTCCACGGCCCTTGGAACCTGCCCACTCGCCATGCTTCTTGCTGCCTACCATCTCCGAAGTTCAGCGAGTCGGTCCGGCTCAGGCAGGTACGGCTGCCTTTCCGTGCTCCAGAAAGGGAGCGACACGGTTCGACAGGGTCAGAGAAGGCTGTCTTTCCGTGCTCCCGGAAGGTTGAGCGGTACGGTTTGACAGAGGCAGAGTGTTGCGACCGGCCGCACGGCAGAAATGTCTGTACGGCCCGGTCAGCACGCCGCCTGCCTTCTCGGGCAATCAGACGTGCCCAGGCACCGTGCTCCTGAAAGGTTGAGCGAGACTGGTCGCCGCACGCAGGGCATTGCGACCGGCCATGCGACAGGTTTTGTCTCTGTACGTACCAGTCAGCATACTGCCTTCCGACCCCGACGGTCGACCGTGCCCGGTTCCCGTGTTCCCACAAGGTTGAGCGAGACAGTTCGACATGGGCAGAGCGTTGCGATCGACCGCGAGACAGGAATGTCAGTGCAGACAGGTCTGCATGCTATCGGTCAACTCCGACAGTCGGGGAACTCGGGACGGCGGCACCCCCCTGAATATTGGCACCATCGTTCTATGGATCGTGGTCCATGTTCTCCCACGGACGGCGGGTGGGTGCGTCGGTCTATCACCCGGTCCTTTTTCGCTACTCGCCCTGTTGTCGTCGACCGTGTTTCTCCCACCAGGGAGGCATGGCTAGACCGACCGGGTCAGAGTCCAGCAAGTTGGCACTCTTGGTCCTCGGACCGTGGTTCCAGTTCAGCTGCGGATGCCGGGTGGGGCTATTGGTCTGCTGATCAAAGCTTCTATCGCTCTCTTTCCGTGGATGATCTCCGTGGGTCTGCTGACCGGGAGCCCCTCGTGGATCGATCTGTCAGGTACACGGTACATCCGTCTTTTCTGAATTGCTGTACTCGTTGGACATGGTTGGCCGAGCGTCAGTAATGAATTTGAACCTGCGCTCGGGGCAATCAACGTTCTGCATGGGAACAGTACCAAAAGATGTGGTTTCGGAGCTAGCGGAATCTTTTCCATAGTCAGTGTCATCCTCTTCTCCGGACTCTTTTCAGGCTGCAGACGTTCACTGGCTTCTCTCGATGCCAGACAAACGCCGTCCCTTTCAGGCCTATTCCCAACCTATGATGCGCGACCTGTCTGTCCTGGCGGCAGCGAGAGACTCCCGCGTACTGGTGAAGAAAGTTTCGGCGGTGACTTTTGATTCGCAGTCCATTTCTACTCTTGAGAAGGCTTCATCCGAATGGGTCAAGGGATGTTCTATGTTAGGCACTTTGCTTGCAACTTTGACTCCTTCCTTTGCTGTCTGCCAAGACGGGGACGCTGGTTCGTTTCAGTGACACGGAGCTTAGACAGTTGCGCTCTTTGTCCCTTGATTCACATTCTACAGCTCCCAGGGGTCGCGGTTCTGGTTACCGAGGCAGCAGTAGGGGTAGGGGTGATACCTCTCCTCGAATCATCAGCTGGAGTACTTTCCGTAGTGCCCTCCCGCTGCCTGCTTCATGGTCTTTGTCCCAGAGTCTTCCGCGCAGACGCCCCTCAATGGACGCCTGCCCTTCAGCGACTTTTGGTTCCAGACGGGGGCTAAGCTGTGGGTCATTCAGGGGGGCCGCGGACTCACGTTGGGAACTCGGCCGTTTCCTGGACCAATGTAGCCAACAAGAGCGGCGGTACTAGACTAGGTGATCTTGGGCACCCTGTTCGTTTTAGTGCCTTTGTCTGCCCGAACTTTATCGGTCAGGTCTCCCTCCTGCTCCAGGGGTTGGTATCAGCCCTCAGAGGGCTGCATGCGACTGTCGCGGGGGAATGTCTCATGCCTACTTTATTTGGTCGCGCGCTTTTAGCAGCTACTTCAGTGGCGCTCCGATCTGCTCCGCCTAGCAGAGGGGGCGTCCGTTGTTCACAATATCTCCGGGTCCATTCCGAAGCAGCCCAGTCGAGATTAGGCGGTCTAAACACAGTGTTGATGGACTGACTGCGTGGCAACTATCACTCATGGGTTGAGAAACTAGGCATTGCCCTACGTCATCGACGGGAAAGCACTAACAGAAATTATAATGCTAAGTGGTCAGTTTGAGTGAGGTTTTGTAAGGCTCGGCGTCACCCAGTTCACCCTCTGCGTCCTTCTCCACGTCACATGGCTGATTTCATTTCATATTTGTTCCGAACTCGTTCTCTTTCTCATGACTCCCTTTGCAATTACAGTTCGGCGGTTACGAATACGATCAAGGCCTCTCGTGGCATTGACGTATCCTTTCTGTCAGAGGATCCTACCATCAAACAGGTATTGGATGGGATTAAGAATGAGTTCCCACGTCGTCAGATCTCCCCTCCGCTGTGGGATGTTTTTCTGATTCTGCGTTTTCTCTCTGGTTCAGGTTCGAACCAATGGAATCTTGTTCTTTCAAGCGTCTCACTCTAAGAGGTACTTTTCGTGATGCTAGCTTGTGCGTGTCGGATCGGGAATATCAACGCTCTGAGCGGTATATCTTCGGATGTCGTATTCCTGTACAGTTCATAGTTCACAGTTCACAGTAATTTATTTCGCCAAGTGACATCATTTAAAAACGAGCACGAGGATAACTAAGTGATGAAGGCTAAAAGAAACAAAACAAAAAGCCAAACGCACGCATTGCTTACACACCCTAACACGCCGTTTATACAAAAAACATATGGATATTACCCCATGTACTTCACTCACGCCACACACCCAGCTGCACACATACAAGAGATAAGACTGCACCTGGAACCAAAAGGTTAACTGGTAAATGGGGCAATATACAATGAACAGTTAAAGTTACTGTTTAAGAACTGTTGACAAAAGAGGTACAAACTAAGAATAATACACACACACACACACACACACACACACACACACACACACACACACCCATGGGACAAATCGTGTATTCTGTCCTTTCTGCAGAGTTTCGGTGTAAGAATCTAAATTCTCTTTCCGACTGTCAGAGCATCGAGATTAAGGGACTCGCTAGTATTCTCGACTCTGGCGAAGCTGACTGTGTTAACTGTCCGATGCGTGCACTGAAATGTTTCCTGGCTCGAACTCAGTCCCGTTGTCTTCGGAAGCGGAGACTGTTTCTGCCCCTTAAACGCAGTCACGCCGAGGTGTCTAAAACGTCCTTTTCTTGCTGGATACGCTTTTTTGATCACTGAGGCGTATAGAAATGCGTTGCTTGATCCTCCTGCTGGTGCCTCCAGGACTCACGAAATACGCAGGGTCGCAACCACTGTAGCGTTTGCCAAGAATGTCTCTCTGGCTCACCTTATGAGGACGGTTTTCTGGCGCAGTGACTGTGTCTTCACCTGCATGATGTTCAAGTCCGTCGCCTCAACGACACTTTTGGCATCAACAAATTGGTTGTTGCGGGTTCGGCTATTCGCATTTGATGGGTCAGTGTTAATGCACAACCCGCCACCCTCTGCTGGGTAATCATATCTATGGTTGTCTACTGGTAAGGATGGATGGAAAACTTTAAGAAATTTAAACTAATTTCTATGTTTTCCTGACATACTTACCAGTAGACAAACTTTAAGGTCCCACCAACCTCCCCATTTTTGTGCATTTTGCTCGGGTTCATCTCGGCAGCTGTCAAAAGTGAATGGATGGCCGCCTGCGTTGTTTATGTAGACACGTGTTGGGTGCGGGGCATGGGAGAGTTGCCTCCCCTTGCCACAGTATCATAACACGATGTCTCAGGCAATCGGATTGGCCTATGCTGGCGGCCATGGGGTGGGGAAGAATTATGCAAATTCTTTTTTCGAGGTTGAAAGGTCATATATCTATGGTTGTCTACTGGTAAGTATGTCAGGAAAACATAGAAATTAGTTTAAATTTCTTAAAGTTGCTGATTATGGTTTGGTACTGGACAGCAGCCTGCCATGGAATGTGCAATGCTCGATGACCAGAAATCCTCACATTATGGCAGACATGAAAAAGGCAATAGCTGTGGCGCACTCGGTGGATGTAGAAAGACATGGCAGCTAATACAATTTATAAGTTTTACATTTTACAGCATTCACAACACCAATGGTACAGGGTGAAAGTAGTGGTTTTTACATCGCGACTTACCTCCCTTATTTGTAGCTCAGAAGCAGCCACCCACTCACTCCACTCACTCAACACACCTACTCACTCTGTCACTTACACCGACACGCGTGACTTTGCTCACTCACTTGCCCACTCATATATGCGCGGGAAGACACGCACGTGTGTGCTGTGTGTGTGTGTGTGTGTGTGTGTGTACACAAGCTGCAATTCCAGCACAAGTGACGAACACAGCAGTTTCAAATGCATCCCTGTACACTGATCACCCATCACTGTGTCCAGAAAAACAGAGCAGCGAGAACAGAAAAACATGTCATTGCCACCACGATCCTTCCTGGTGTCAGGCCAGGCGTCAGAGGAGAGAGCTGCAGGCTGCCAGAGGAAGGGAGGGCGAGGCCTCTGTGCTGGTGCCTGCACACCACAGGCAGCAGAAGGAGAAGCCCCAGTGGTCAGGGCAAGACGGGCCTCTTCCTGCTGTCTTCAGCGCAAGGCCCCAGTGGTCAACGAAGCTTGTCTTTCCATTGAAGTCAGAGCTGGAAATTATGAAGATTTTTCCAAGAACATAAAACACACAGCTGGAGTGCGTGAGTTCGTGTCTATCGCCTTAGTATGAATGAAAACTGTCTCAGTATTAGCATGGGGATGAATGTGTGTGTGTGTGTGTGTGTGTGTGTGTGTATGTATGTGTGTGTGCATGTATATGTGTGTGTGTTGTGTGTGTATGTGTGTGTGTGCGTGCGTGTGTACATGTGCGTGATTGTGAGTGTGCATGCGGGCGGGTCTCCACAATTGTGTAGGTGTATACATGTATGCTAGCGTACGTGTGAGCGTTCTACATGGAGAAAGCTGGAGGTAAAAATCAGGCCTCAGACTGCACTCCCTGGACAGCAGCAGTCAGAAAGAGTCAGTCGTCTTGAGGATCAGTGCCTGGCTGCTGTTGACTGCACACGAACCACGACGCACTGCAGCCCACGTAGATGTGGCGGTCATACTATTTACTGAAATGGCGCTCATGGCGCTAATGACGCCAATGTCTTTGAAATGGCTTAGAAATGAGCATATATATCGTTTTCCCCTTGTTGAATATGATATATTTAAGCTATTCCAGAACTATATTTGACCAAATTACGTTAGAAACAGCAACATTTTGAAACAGACATGCGGTCGCCATTTCGATCCATTTTGATATGGGCGCCTCTATTTTGACCTCCATTTCAGTGACCAAAATGTCTATTAAATGAATGCATTATATTATGTGGTTGTCTTAACATCTTTGAATGAAATTGATATAAATTTCAGTGTGAAATGTGTACTTGGATGTCTTTGGTTATTATTATTGTGTGTGTGTGTGTGTGTGTGTGTGTGTGTGTGTGTGTGTGTGTGTGTGTGTGTGTGTGTGTGTGTGTGTGTGTGTGTGTGTGTCGGTTTTTTCCCCCAATCAGTCATCACGTTGCTGGTCATCACTCTTTCGCTTGTTACTTAAAAAAAAATACTATAGACTGAAATTCAAAGGTGATTTTGTCTTATCTAGCTCTGACTGTCTTTATTTTGTTCAGATATTTCCCTTTTGTGAACAAAATAATGAAACATAAGGTAATTTGATTTTTAGCACATTTTGGTCATCGAAATGGAGGTCAAAATGGATGCGCCAATATCGAAATGGATCAAAATGGCGACCGCATGTCTGTGTTTCAAAATGATGCTATTTCTAACGTAATTTGGACAAATATAATTCTGGTTTAATTAGAATAGCTTAAATATATCATATTCAAGAAGGGGATAACGATATATATGCTCATTTCTAAGCTATTTTGAAGACATTAGCCTCATTAGCGCCATTTCGGTAAATAGCATGACCCGATGTGGACTCAGTCATAGCCTGCCCTCGTTGCCTCTGGCTGTGCAGAGCGAGTTGTGGCGGTGGCCTCGCTTCTTGTTGACGACGACGGACCACTACGAATGCTTACTAGCCGTTAAACACACCTGTATATGTGAGGGTACATCGCCCATGTATTGTACACATTTATAAAAGATTGAATGGACGATCATGAACATGATCAAAGGGAGAATATTTTCAGAGACGCACAGAGTTGTCTACCCCTGAGTTTGGCTCGGGTGCACCCACTACATTACGGTCGTGTATTGAACGGGCACAGCGACAGATTTCAAGGCCACATTGCGGGGCTGACCGAAATAGATCCCTGGCTGCACTAGCGCTGCTCTGGTGACACACATAAACTCCATAGGGACGCGTGATCAACCCCAGCCAATCCACTGCGTTGTAACTGTCGGGTGTGAGACGGCAGAGTGCCCGTCATGGATCAGCAGTCCTGCAGTGCCGCTCGCTTCCCACTCCAGATTCACGCATTGCTCACGCGGACGAGATTACCGACGTCTCTTCCTAGTGACAGTAACTAGGCACGCGACGCGCCAGCCATATTGAAGGATTAGACGGTGGACGATAGAGTCCTTGAGATGTGAGAAAACTGCTGCAGTCTCCGTGCTGTGGTGTGCAGTCTGATGCTGTGTGACGTCAGAAAGCCCTGAGGATCTCACCTGTGAAGTGGCAGGTGGAGTGTAAGGTGGGAAACGGAGCTGTGTTGTTATGTGTTTTTCTCTTCCTACCTGTCTTTGTTGTCATCGTCGTGTGTCTGTCTTTCCTTGCCGTCGTCGTCATTATCTGGTTCTCTCTCTCTCTGTCTCTCTCTCTGTGTCTCTCTCTATGTCTCTCTCTGTCTCTCTCTCTCTCTCTGTCTCTCTCTCTGTCTCTCTCTGTCTGTCTCTCTCTCTCTGTCTCTCTCTTTCTCTCTGTCTCTCTCTCTGTCTCTCTCTCTGTCTCTCTCTGTCTCTCTGTGTTTCTCTCTCTCTGTTTCTCTCTCTCTCTCTCTGTTTCTCTCTCTCTCTCTCTCTCTCTCTCTGTATGTGTGTGTATGTGGTTGTGTGTGTGTGTGTGTGAATGTGTGTGTGTGTGTGTGCGCGCGCGCGAGCGCGTGTGCATGTGCGTGTTCTTTGTTCTCTATGTTCCTTTGAATGCTTGTTGCTCGAGAATTGTTTCAAAGAAATATGTCGTGTCACTGCTCCTTCTTCATTCTTTGTACTCTGCTCCCTTCATCTTTGTCTCATCCCAAAACTCGTCTGTGCATCGTGTCTTCCTCTAGCCTTTGCATGCTATGTTCCAGTGCACACGCTGTCACAATGACGAATCGTGGACTCTGATTGTATTCCATGAGACGAGATGACCACAAGGCACACTTTGTGCTGTGCCCTCCATGCAGATCTATGGCTTTGTCCTCCATGCTGTCCACGTTCTCTGTTTTGTTTGTTTCCTCCTTTTGTTGTGTGTGCTGTGTTTTTCTTGTCCTAAACTTTACCTCCTGCTACTGCTCGTCTGTGTTTCTAGTACTGTCGCTCTTTCTGATGCCTTTTTGCTCCTCTTCCTCTGACAGCTTCTGTCTCTGCTGCTGCTCTCTCCTCTTTATGCTGATAACGCTTCTGCTTCTTCTAATGCTACTTACTCTGCCAGCCCCCCTCCACCCAAACCACCCCCCACCCCCACCCCCACCCCCACCCCCACCACCCCCCCCCCCACCCCCAATCCTCCCCGACTTCTGCTCTCGCTCTCCTCTGCTTGGTCTTACTCCACTTCCTGCTTCTACTCCTCGACGTTTTGGAGATGTTGTGTTCGGAAGGACCATCATCGCATTCGTTTTCATTCATGAGTGAGACTTTTCTTTTTATGCTGCACACGTAGAGGTACTCAGATGGATATTGGATGAATTTGATTTGGTCGTTTTGCCTGGTCTTTCAGAGGCTGTGTGTGTGCATGTATGTGTGTATGTGTGCGTGTGCATGTATATGTGTGTGTTTGTGTTTGTGTGTGTGTTTATGTATGTGTGTGCGTGTGTGTGTGCCTGTGTGTGCTTGTGAGTGTGTACGCCGGCGGGTCTGCATATGTGTGTGTGTGTGTTTAAGTGCATGCTTGCGTGTGAGCGTTCTGCATGGAGAAGGCTGGTGGTGAAAATCAGGCCTCAGACTGCACTCCCTGGACAGCAGCAGTCAGAAAGAGTCAGTCGTTTTGAGGATCAGTGCCTGGCTGCTGTTGACTGCACACGAACCATGACGCACTGCAGCCTACGTAGATGTGGACTCAGTCACAGCCTGCCCTCGTTGCCTCTGGCTGTGCAGAGCGAGTTGTGGCGGTGGCCTCGC
>JAWQFJ010021313.1:0-7500 GCA_034096865.1 Theodoxus fluviatilis
ATGGGAACTGCCTGCACCATGCCATAAGCCTTGACTTATCCCTCCAGGTTTACTGGAGGTCCTACAAACTTTATCCCTCCAGGTTTACTGGAGGTCCTACAGACTTTATCCCTCCAGGTTTACTGGAGGTCCTACAGACTTTATCTGTCTGTCTGTCTGTCTGTCCCGACTCCACGGCTTATATCTCCAAAACAACTGGACGGATTTCCTTGAGATTTTGCACACTAACTGGAAGTTAGGTCCGATTGAACATTTCAAATTTTCAGAATCGAGGCTTGAACAGAAAGTGGTTTTTTAAGGTCGTACACTCCAGAGCGCCTCCCCAAATACGTGATTCACGGAATGGCAAAATTCTAACATGTGTGACGTCATTAATAACGTTACGTCATTTGCAAGTAGAGTTTCGATCGTATATGCCAGGAGAAGAATTTCGAAACACCTGGGGAGGTAGGCAATTTGATGGAATGGCGAAATTCCAACATGTGCGACGTCATCAATAACGTGACGTCATTTGCGAGGACAGTTTTTAGGAGAATGAATTTAGATAGATAGATATGTCCTCAGATGTCTTAGGCCGCGAGGCCTTTATCTGATCTTTTGATCAGTACTTATGGCTACTCTCACTTTTTACTACCCTAGTTCTAACGATCTTAAAAGATCGTGCCTATTCTCTATACTTTTCTTCCTGTGGCTTATGAGTGGCAGAGAGTGGTATACGTGGCAACAGCGGGTGGCCAACATCATCACAGTACATGTAGTCTTTGAACATCGTGTCAATTCTGTTTTTGAAGCTGTTTAATGACGAACACTGAATTTGAGAACACTGGTAAAGGAGAAAGAATTATTTTTTACGATGCGGGTCGTTATCCTGGGCATTTTGTACCTAGTCGTTTCGTACCTTTAGGGTTATGGTTAGAGTTAGAGTTAGGGTTAGGGTTAGAGTTAGGGTTAGGGTTAGAGTTAGGGTTAGGGTTAGGGTAGAAAAGGTACAAATCGACTAAATGAGGTACACAACGACTATGGTACGAAACGTCCTGTATTCGATTTTTTATCCCTCCAGGTTTACTGAAGGCCCTTAGAGTTTTATTGGGGGCTTTTTAATGCCAAAACCTGGAGGTTCAGCGCCAGCGGTTTTTATCTGTCTGTGTGTGTGTGTGTGTGTCTGTCTGTCTGTCTGTCCAGACTCCACGGCTTATATCTCACAAACTACTGGACGGATTTCCTTGAGATTTTGCACACTAACTGGAAGTTAGGTCCGATTGAATGTATCAAATTTTCAGAATCGAGGCTTGAAGAAAAAGTGGTTTTTTAAGGTCGTACACTCCAGAGCGCCTCCCCAAATACGCAGTTCATGGAATGGCGAAATTGCGTAATGTTTGACGTCATTAATAACGTTACGTCATTTGCAAGTAGAATTTTGAGGATAATGGATTTCGTACACTCGGAAGCACCTCCCTCGATAGTCAATAGATGTAAGAGCCTAATCGAGTCAAACTCTTTTCCTACGTTCACAAAACAACATTTGGCTTCTTTGTATGATGAACGTCTACCAGCAGACGCAAAAAAGCGATACTACGCTGTGTTGGCGTCAAATTCATTCCATTTGTGAAACCGGTAAAGTATATGTACCATCTAGATCGTTGCCTTCGCTGGTTAAAAGCCTATAATCGCCCAGCGAACTAACTGAATGTCGACACAATCACGCGGCACTGTTGTACATTTGCAGTCAACGTAAGATTTCGTACGACGATTTGATTCAAGGCCTAGTGCTAATTGTTTTGATGGTCTGGTCTCAATGTCACAAAAATATGATGATTTAATCAATCCCTGATTTAAAAAATAAGTACGTTACCCTATATTGATCGACATTCTCAGTGAAATAGATCTTTGAACGAGAACGAGACCGCCGAGTGAAGAACATGTCGCGATATATTACATGGTCATCGGTATGTCATTTCAAACACCGAGTATTCTGCTCGATCAGACAGAGTACTCCGAGTACTCTGTCCGGAAATGTTGGGGACAACGACCATTTCAGCGTAATGACATCGAGTCAAACAGAGTTATCTTTCCTACTTCAGCAAAACGCTTCGATATATGTTGAACCTCTACCAGCAGACGCCAAAATGCGATACTACGAGAAGAATATTGACGTTGATGGGTTAGATCCGTATGAAATACCAAACAGTTCATGCTATCATCCATTTTTCTACAATTTACAGTGCAAAATACGAACCACGGGGGTTTATGAAAAGGTCGTTATAAATGCTTCACATACATACAAGTTTTTAATGGCACAGTTGGTAGAGCATTGGGCTCTTGGTCATGCATGACCAGGTTCGATTCTGCGCTGAAACTATTTTTTTTCCTCTTTTTTCGAGGGGTTGTGGGTTCGAACCCGACCTGGTTTTTTGTGTTTGTGTGTGTGTGCGTTTTTTCCTCCTCTTTTCTCGAGATGCTGCGGGTTCGAACCCGAATTTCTTTTTTTCCCTCCAAAACCAGCGGTTTTTATCCCTCCAGGTTTACTGGAGGTCCTACAGACTTTATCTGTCTGTCTGTCTGTCTGTCCCGACTTAACGGCTTATATCTCAAAAACTACTGGACGGATTTCCTTGACATTTTGCACACTAACTGGAAGTTAGGTCCGATTGAATGTATCACATTTTCAGAATCGAGGCTTGAAGAAAAAGTGGTTTTGTAAGGTCGTACACTCCAGAGCGCCTCCCCAAATACTCCATTCATGGAATGGCCAATCTGTGACGTCATCAACAACGTGACGTCATTTGCGAGTAGAGTTTTGATGATAATGGATTTTGAGAACATTGGTGAAAGGATAAAGAGGGATTTTTTACGATGCAAGTAGTCAATTGATGGAATGGCGACCCACTCTACAGCCACGCCCCTTTTCTCGCTGTATCTCGCGTGGTTATAGTTGCTGGCGCCAAAATGGCTTCTGAATGAACGCCGACTAACTCGTTGCATTGTATTCCGGACATCATTTGTGTCTCATTTTTGCCAGACAGTGAGAAGATTTCTCAGACTGTGATAGACAGGGGTATGAATAAATACTATTCATGTTATTTAGACGAAATTAAGATCTATTAGCAAGCCGATTAAACGGTGGAGGTGACAGCTCGGTGCTTCAGATCAATGCGCGGCACATATTTCCATCTTGACGCTGCTAAGCAGAAGATCAACCAACCATCCTCATTGCTCGTGCAAGGCTGGGTAAGTGTTGTTGTTGTTTTTTAAATCATTTATCTGTTACGTGTTTGATGGAGTAACCGAAGCTCGCATTCCAAAATTGTAGAACCTACTCTTGAAGTGTTGTGTGTGGAGCCAAAAAGCTTGCGCAACTGTCCTTCGCACTGACTGTCCTATGCACGGACTGTCCTTTGCATTAACTGTCCTTCACACTGACTGTTCTATGCACTGACTGTCCGATGCACTGACTGTCCTATGCACTTTCACACTGACCAGTGCACAGAATGACCGGTGCGTGTCCGAAGCACTGGTGAGCGCGACAAAAACTTTGAGCGGACTGCTAGATCTTTACCCACTGTAGAAAGCGCACTTCCCCTCCTCTCCTTCGTGACAATCTCCTTGTCAGTGCATAGAACAGTCAGTGTGAAGGACAGTTAATGCAAAGGACGGTCAGTGCTTTGGACAGTCCGTGCATAGGACAGTCAGTGCAAAGGACAGTTGTGCAAGCTTTTTGGATCAACACACAGCACTTCAACAGTAGCTTAGGTTACTCCATCAAACACGTAACAGATAAATGATTTTAAAGAAATCACTTTCCCAGCCTTGCACGAGCAATGAGCAATGCATGACCAGGTTCGATTCTGCGCTGAAAATGTTTTTCCTTTTTTTTCGAGAGGTTGTGGGTTCGAACCCAACCAGGTTTTTTGTGTTTTTGTGTGTGCGTGTTTTTCCCCCCTCTTTTCTTGAGAGGTTGCGGGTTCGAATCCGATCTTTAAAAAAAATATATATATATATGCCAAAACCTGGAGGTTCAGCGCCAGCGGTTTTTATCTGTGTGTCTGTCTGTCTGTCTGTCCCGACTTAACGGCTTATATCTCAAAAACTACTGGACGGATTTCCTTGAGATTTTGCACACTTACTGGAAGTTAGGTCCGATTGAATGTATCAAATTTTCAGAATCGTGGTTTGAAGAGAAAGTGGTTATTTAAGGTCGTACCTCCCTAAAGTGCCAATTGATGGAATGGCGAAAATTCTGACGTGATCAAAGCTGAAAGGACAATGCCTGGCTACAGTATCGGGAGAGCAGCGGCGGCTAAGACAGATAAGGGAAGGGATAACACGGGGTGGGGGGGGGGGATTGTCCACCCACGCGGTCGGTTCAACTCTGGGAACAGCCACTCAGTCTCTTTTTTCGAGAGGTTGCTGGTTCGAACCCGACCTGTTTTTTGTGTGTGTGTTTTTCCCCCTCTTTTCTCGAGAGGTTGCGGCAAAACCTGGAGGTTCAGCGCCAGCGGTTTTTATGTGGTAGCCAGGCCGAGCACATGGTTGTCCGAGAAAAAATAATCAACATCATATGCAGGAATCACCAGGCTTTCTCTGCATACGTGGATGGAGATGTAGGTGATTATCTCGCTCACAACACCCTCCGACCCCGTTCATGGGGGTGGAATGTAGAGATATTCGCGGCTGCCACCCTCCTTCAAACCACCACTTCCGAATGCTCGCGGAGATGGCTGCCACACCCACCCCTTTTCCCGATGAAGGGGGTAGACAGGTCCGAGGAGAACATTTACCTCCGAAATGTCTGTGGCCAATTTGAGCGGGTGGTTTTCACAAAGATAGTCTAAATGAGGATGCCCTGAAAACTTCCCCACCAACTGATTTTTATCCAGATTCTATAGCTGTATATGAGTTAGTCTGTTAAATTTTTTTGTCCATTCAGTCATTTTTTAAACATGTTATAAAATCGTCACGAAAACCCATAACAGCCCAGAAGGCATTTTGGTTACATTTATAACCAGAGACATTGGTCATGGATGTAAATCAGTTGTTATCTTTTTATGTTCTTTTTTTGTTGTTGTATTTTATGTTGTTGCATTATGTTATGTTGTTTTTTATGATCTTGTTGTTGTTGTTGATTTTATCCATTAAACAGATTTTATGTTTAACTCCATAAATAATCTGTTTCGTTTGTCTATTCAGACCTTTTAACCTGTTATAAATTTGCCATGACTGAAGAACCATAATAGCCCAGGAAGGCATTTTTTGTACAATAAAAACCAGAGGCATTGATCGTGGGTGTGACTCAGTTGTTGTTTTTTATGTTGTTGTTGTTTTTATCCATTAAACTGGTTATAAGTTTAACTCGCTTTTTTGTAAAGTGTAAGCGGTTTGAGACCCAGACAAAGGGTGTAAGTCGCTATAAAAAACCACACCTTTACCTTTTTTACCTTTTATCCAGAGCGCGCGTGCGTGTGTGTGCTATAAATGTGTGCGTTTTGGAGAGAGAGAGAGAGAGAGAGAGAGAGAGAGAGAGAGAGAGAGAGAGAGAGAGAGAGAGAGAGATCAGAAATTTTAATTTGCTACGCCAACGGTCCTTACAAAGCTTTCACGACCAAAAACATCGTCAAAAGCGCAAAAGAGTTCTGGAGGGAACACACACAATACAGTTGTGCCACACACAAACACACGGACGCACGTACGCGCGCACACATATACAGAGAGAAAGAGGGGGGCGGAGAGTGTGCACGGTACATGCAAATCAGAACAGTTCCTTACACAAACAGTTGCTCTTTCTCCCGGTTGTCCTGATTGTGTGTATGTAAGTACGTGTACTTTCCACTTGTTATTCACAAACCTTTTCTTCTAACTAGGATATGTATCAAAACATTTAAACATTAAAAACCCCCAAATAAAAACAAAAATGATATGAAAAAACTACTTTTATCAAGTAAAAGATGAGTGGCCGGATGTATGAAAGTCGATCCTCAATATTTTCATACATCCGGTTAACCGGATTTAGTAAAGACCGGATGTATGAAGACAAAAATTGGGTCCCGACGACTTTCTTACATCCGGTCTCGACTGTATAGAGATATGCAAGTACACGTGTGTATGTGTTTGCATGGATGTGTATGTTTGCATGTGTATGCCTACGTGTGCATGTGTAAATGCATGCATTTATGCATGTTCAAATGCCTGCAAGTGATGTGAATGCGCTAAAATGTGGTGGTGGCTATGAGCTCTTAAGCAAGCCTGTAGCGACCAAAATAATTTCCCGGCCAAAAATAATTTCCGGAAGTCATCGCAGAGTTATCTGCTCGGGACGTGCTGAGAATTCCACTCTAAAAAGAGACGGCACCCGCCACTCCGCCTGACTGACTTCGCACGCCCGGGGAGTTATGCTAAGATCCGGCCGCGTTAATATATCTGCGTTTTGTGACAAACGTCTTGCTCGGCGGTACTGTACTCCATGCACCTTAACGGTCCGCGTGATACGGGTGTAATCTTAAGCTAAACGACGTTTATTGGCGCTGCTGAAATGGTCGAAGTCGGAAACGTTCGGAACCCCATCCCCATTCTGTAAACCCGAGTCAGTAGTATTGACTCTGGCACAGTTCGAAATGAATGCGTAATAGGCTTGACCCTTCGCATTACAGCCTTACGCCAAAAATAGTTCGTTCTAATACTATTTTTCTCTCCACTTTTTACAGAAATCATTCAGATGTCAAAACTTGTTTCCATTTCAACACAAACATTTTATTGTATCGAATTAAGCTTGTTTGTTGTCTCAACAAGAGTAAGTTAAGAGTTTTGTGCGAAATAGTCTTAGAACTACTTTAACGGCGTATGTCAGGGAGCACATCGGCTATCCCACAAGCCTCTCGAGTGACCCCCGTTTGCATAAATTGGCCAAAAACCTTCCATCAGGTGATGTGAACTGTGCTAGAGATACTTTTGCCGGTAGGCGAAATCTCTAGTTTACTAGAATGCCCCATCCCCACCCCCTACCCCCACCCCCTACCCCCACCCCCAACCGCCCCACCCTCCACCCCACTCCATCCTCCTAATACCCCCACCACCACCACCACCCCCAAAAAAAAGAAGAAAGAAAGAAAAAAGATCAATGAGTTTAAAACCCGAAACTCCCAAAGTACTCGTATATGCAGTGATAGTGCAGGTTTTCGGAACGAGTAAAATCTTAACATTACTCAGGTGATTAAAGTTCATGAAATTCTCGATTCTACCGAAGTATCAACCCCTGTGCGTTGGGGGTAAGAAGAGACTCCCTGTGCGTTGGGTGTAAGAAGAGACATCCTGTGTGTTGGGGGTAAGAAGAGACCCCCTGTGTTGGGGGTAAGAAGAGACCCCCTGTGTGTTGGGGATAAGAAGAGACCCCCTGTGGTGGGGATAAGAAGAGACCCCCTGTGTGTTGGGGTAAGAAGAGACCCCCTGTGTGTTGGGGGTAAGAAGAGACCCCCTGTGTTGGGGGTAAGAAGAGACCCCCTGTGTGTT
>JAWQFJ010021313.1:12500-17992 GCA_034096865.1 Theodoxus fluviatilis
AGTTGTATGTAGGTGCAAAATGTTTTGCTTCGCTCTGACTATTTGATTATCGAGTGCCATGGACAAGAACAGTTTTGTAGTAAAAGGAAATCCTAGGCATTTGTACCTGTTCACTATTTCCAGAGCTTTCCCATCTATAGTCCAGCGTTCTCCTCTGCCAAGATATCCTTCCTCCCGGAACACCATAACTTTTGTCTTTGCACTGTTAACGGTGAGACCAAGACGATTTGACGCAACACTCTCCTAGGAGTAGAAGACAGTAGCACAATGCCATCGGTAAACAGCATTAAAAATTTGTTCTTCCTTTCCTGGTACAGTCGAGACCGGATGTAAGAAAGTCGTCGGGACCCACTTTTTGTCTTTCATACATCCAGTCTTTTCTAAGTCCGGTTAACCGGATGTATGAAAATATTGAGGATCGACTTTCTAAGAAAGTCGTCGGGACTCACTTTTTGTCTTTCATACATCCGGTCTTGACTAAATCCGGTTAACCGGATGTATGAAAATATTGAGGATCGACTTTCATACATCCGGCCACGCATCTTTTACTTGATAAAAGTAGTTTTTTCATATCATATTGGTTTTTATTTGTTTGTATTTTTAATGTTTAAATTTTTATATACATATCCTAGTTAGAAGAAAAGGTTTGTGAATAACAAGTGGAAAGTACACGTATTTACATACACACAATCAGGATAACCGGGAGAAAGAGCAACTGTTTGTGTAAGGAACTGTTCTGATTTGCATGTAATGTGCACTCTCCGCCCCCTCCCTCTCTGCGTATATGTGTGCGCGCGTACGTGCGTCCGTGTGTTTGTGTGTGGCACAACTGTATTGTGTGTGTTCCCTTGACAACCCTTTTGCGCTTTAGACGATATTTTTGGTCGTGAAAGCTTTGTAAGGACCGTTGGCGTAGCAAATACAATTTTCTGATTTCTCTCTCTCTCTCTTTCTCTCTCTCTCTCTCTCTCTCTCCAAAACGCACACATTTATAGCACGCACACGCGCGCGCACAACGAGACAATAGACATGACATTGCCAGAGACCCCCAAAAGCACAGCAATAAACGAAGAGATGGGGAGATGCCTCCCAGACCCCAAAAAGAGCAAGAATAAGATCGAAGACAGACCGTGTCAGGAGGGCTTCAGACTGACTCAGGTCCAATCTAGACAGGGGACAATATGCACACCCAGGAACGTCGACACCACCGCTCCTGAACATGCTTCCAAAACCAGGAGACACAAACCAGCCAATACATCGCTCAGGTCTGCCCAAGCAAGACCTAACACTGACACAAAACTCGATTAATCGCACCGCCCAAGAAAAGGCATCAAGAGAAAACTCCAGACAGACTGATCTAGCCTCCAAATCTGAAGGCACTGATCTCGCTGACAAGACTTTGAAATCAAAACAGCCAGCGACATGCACCGCGATGTACCATTGACACTTAAGAGCAGAACAAAATTCCAGAGCACAACACTGAGAGCACAAACAATCACTTGCAAATCATTTGACACACACCAGATGCACCACAAAGATCCAAAACCCACCCGAGTTGTGACAACCGGACAGTTAAAAAAAAACAAATCAGGGAAATTCCTTCCTCAGTCACTAATTACAATTAAGAACAAAGACGCGACAAACAGAATTTTACATCAAACTATTGATTCATTACATATATAGACCTATACACCATTCACTCCCAAAACTCTCTCTCATTAAATGAAAAGAAACTGGAGAACAAAAACAAAATACAAGTATTTTTTTTTAAATTATAAAAAACGCAGTTGGCCAACAGAATTAAAAAGCTTTCAGTAAATCATTTCTCATATTTTTGGTACTGTCCAGTTGGTGCCTTGGGCCTTTAAAACCTATACCAACCATGACAGATGGGGGCTTGTCCGGAATTCATTCCATGTATCAGTCACTAATCTTTGTGTTGCCTTGGGTGACTTGTAACGTAATTTAAATCAACGTACATTTTTGGGGGGTGCTCTGGTTTGTCTGCTCAGTTTCTATAATACTTTGTGGCGCATGTCGCTGGCTGTTTTGTATTGTCAGCGAAAAAATCTGTGGTTTAGAGATATAGAGGCTGGGTCAGCCTATTGAGTTTGCTTTTTTGCTGCCATGTCTTGGGCGGTGCTGTTCACAATTTGGTAACAGTGTTTGGTTTTGCCGGGGCAGACCTGTGTGTGCTGTTCACAGGGTTTCATGACAGCATTGCGTCTGGGCAGGCCTGAGTGTGTTTTTGTGTTGGTTGGCGTCTCCTGGTTTTGGAGGTATGGTCAGAAACGGTCGCGTTGACGTTCCTGGAGGTGCATTTTGTCACCCGTTTAGACTGCACCTTAATCTGAAGCCCTCTTGACATTAAGTATGTTTTCCATTAGGTTTTGCGTTGAGGAGTCTGGAAGGTAGCTCTCCACCTCTTGGTTTATTGTTGTTGTTTTGGGGCTTTGGGGGAAATAGAAGAATTTTGACACTAAGAGCTTTGCGCAAATCTCTGTAGCCCGCTGTGCGGTTTTTAAAGGTTGTTTTATTTTTCAGTAATTGGTTTCCGTTTATGTTCTCAGTTTTTCTTTTCATTTAATGAGAGAAAGTTTAATGAAAGATGCCTTTATAGTTTTGTGTTGAAATGTGTTTGATGCAAAATTATGTTTGTGGCGTCCTCATTCTTAATTTTAATGAGTGACTGAGGAAGGAATTTCCCTCTCTCTCCAAAACGCACACATTTATAGCACACACACACACTCGCGCGCACTGGATTAAAAAAAGCGAGTTAAACTGAAAACCAGTTTAATGGATAACAACAACAACAACCTAAAAAAAAACAACTGAGTCACACCCACGACCAATGCCTGTGGTTTTTATTGTACAAAAAATGCCTCCCTGGGCTATTATGGCTCTTCAGTCATGACATAGGTTAAAATGACTGAATAGACAAACGAAACAGTTTAATAACGATTTAAACATAAAATCAGTTTAATGGATAAAATCAACAACAAAAAGATCATAAAAAACAACATAACATAATACAACAACATAAAATAAAACAACATAAACAAGAAGGGCAAAGCCCATACGACTCACATACTTGACCTTGACCTTTACATGACCTTGACCTTTAAATGATCTTGACCTTCGGGTGACCTTCAAGGTCATGGTCAAACAACTAAACCTAGCAATGACATCATACATTAAGTACTTCTTTACACATTTTTCCTACCAAAATACAGGTGACCTTGACCCAAGGTCAAGGTCATCCAAGGATATGCTGTTAATTCAAGACATAGGAAGCACAATGGTGCTTATTGGCACTTTCTACCATGAGATATGGTCACTTTTAGTTGTTCACTACCCCATTTTGGTCACATTTCATAAGGGTCAAAGTGACCTTGACCTTGATGATATGTGACCAAATGTGTCTCATGATGAAAGTATAACATGTGTACTACCATTTTATGAAGATTTGAAGAGTTATCCATAGTTCAGGGTCAAGGTCGCTTCAAAATATGTATACAATCCAAATTTAAAGAGCTCCTGTGACCTTGACCTTGAAGCAAGGTCAAGTCAGAATGTATGTTTTTGTGAGGATTTGTCATCCTACACCATCATGCCAAATTGGGAGTTGATAGACTTAATAGTCTCCGAGAAAAATCCAACGTTAAAGTTTCTTAGGGATTACAAGACGCCCAGACGCTCGGACGCCCGGACGCCCGGACGCCCGGACGATCGCCTGTACGCCCGGGCGGACGACATGGGTGACCTAGTGTAAAAGTATAACAGGTGTACTACAATGTTATGAAGTTTGGAAGAGCAATCTTACATAGTCCAGGGCAAGGTCACTTAAAAAAAATATGTATACAATCCAACTTTAAAGAGCTCCTGTGACCTTGACCTTGAAGCAAGGTCAATGAAACTGGTATCGAAAGATAGGGATTACTTTGCCCTATAAACCATATATAGGTCAGGTATCCAATCTCAAAAACTTCAGTCAAACATTGGGAAAATGTGAAAAATGGCTGTTTTTTAGACGGTCCCTGCGACCTTGACCTTGAAGCAAGGTCAAGTCACTATGTACGTTTTTGTACGCCTTGTCATCATACACCATCATGAGAAATTGGGTGTTGATAGACTTAATAGTGTCCGGGAAAAATCCAACGTTAAAGTTTGTAGGGACACCCGGACGCCCGGACGCCCGGTCACCCGGACGGACGAAACGGGTGAGTACATAGACTAACTTTTGCATTGCATGTGAGTCAAAAAGAACGTAAAAAGATAACAACTGATTCACATCCATGTTTGTAAATGTAACAAAAATGCCTTCTGTCCTGTTATGGGTTTTCGTGACGATTTTATAACATGTTAAAAAAATGACTGAATGTACAAATAAAATTAAACAGACTAACTCATTTACAGCTATAGAATTTGGATAAAACTCATTTGGTGGGGAAGTTTTCAGAGCATCCTCATTTAGACTACCTTTGTGGACACCACCCGCTCAAAATGGCCACAGACATTTTGGAGGTAAATGCCACGGGATGAAACGTCACTAAAGATTGTGTATCAATGAAAATGTGCCCTGATGCTTCTATTAAGTCGTCTCTTCGATCAAGAAGGATTATCTTGAATGTGAATCTGAATCTGAATCTGAATCTGAATCTGAATCTGAATCTGAATCTGAATCTGAATCTGAATCTGAATCTGAATCTGAATCTGAATCTGAATCTGAATCTGAATCTGAATCAGAATCAGAATCTGACTCTGAATCTGAATCTGAATCTGAATCTGAATCTGAATCTGAATCTGAATCTGAATCTGAATCAGAATCTGCATTTGAATCTGAATCAGAATCTGAATCTGAATCTGAATCTGAATCTGAATCTGAATCTGAATCTGAATCTGAATCTGAATCTGAATCTGAATCTGAATCTGAATCTGAATCAGAATCTGCATTTGAATCTGAATCAGAATCTGAATCTGAATCGGAATCGGAATCTGATACTGAATCAGAATCAGAATCTGAATCTGAATCTGAATCTAAATCTGAATCTGAATCTGAATCTGAATCTGAATCTGAATCTGAATCTGAATCTGAATCTGAATCTCCATGTCACACATGACGTCATACATTGGCGTGGCCTGTCACTCTGTTCGACCGCGATTGGCGAATCGAGGGGGGGGGGGGGGGGCGCTGAGAAGGAAGGGGGGGGGGGGGCGAGGGAGGGGGAAGCGGGAACGTGTGGAGGGGGAGTCATGCCAGTAGGTCTGCTCACCACCAGAGGTCAGCTTCGCATACACTCATACCTATACACATTCACACATCCATACTGGCATATCAGATCTCACTCTCACTGAGACCCACATTCACCCGTCTCCCTTCTCACAGAGTACCACCATTCACAAGTGCCCTGCAGAGTCACACACAAAGTCAAAAGATCCACTGGGGAGGATATAAAAAATGGAAGAACCATTATGGCAACGTGTTCAATCCA
>JAWQFJ010021314.1:0-23138 GCA_034096865.1 Theodoxus fluviatilis
GCATTGGGCTCTGGTCATTGCATGACCAGGTACGATTCACACTGAAATTTGTTTTCGAGGGTGTGTGATGGGTTTGAACCCACCTGGTTTTTGTGTTGGTGTGTGTGGCGTTTTTTCTCCTCTTTTATCGGAGGCATGCGGGTTCGAACCGATCTTCTTTTTCTTCTCAAAAACTGGAGGTCAGCGCCATGCGGTTTTCTAATATATCATACAAAGAAAATATGTCACCATACAGAATCAGTAGCTCTGCTCTTCCCGTTTTAAAGAGTAAGAGTAGATAAAAACACTGAAAGCTCGAAAACATATGTCTCTTTTCGTAAGAGAACAACTGCAGCAAGGGTTTTACACAAATGTTTGAACATGTGGTATTACATACTCATTCTGATGTCTTCATTGCCGGGCAGTACATTTTTTCCGAAAATGCGTTTGCTCCCTCTTTTCATGACAAGTTGACACAGGTTTCATAATTCTCATCGCAATACCTTTTTATGTACTGGTAATTCGCTCATGCCTAAGCGCAAAAACTTATCCATACATCGCTGAAAACTTTTCGATTCGGTTGAGAAAGATACACTCACCAATTCCAAATATTGTTTAATAGCGCCAGCGGTTTTTATATATCATACAAAGAAAGAATTATTCACTACAGAATCAGTAGCTTCTGCTCTTGTTTTAAAAGCGTAAAGAGTAGATAAACACTGAAAGCTCGAATAACATATGTCTCTTTTGTAGAGAACAACTGCGCAAGTGGTTTTACATCAATGTTTTGAACATGTGGTATTACATACTTCATTCTGATGTCTTCATATGCCGGGCAGTACAGAAGAAAATGCTGTTTGTCTTCCTCTTTTTCATGACAAGTTGGACACAGGGTTTCATAATTCTCATCGCAATACCTTTTTATGTACTGTTAATTCGCTCATGCCTAAGCGAAAACTTATCCATACATCTCTGAAAACTTTTCGATTCCGGTTATAAAGATACACTCCATTTCCAAATATTGTTTAATACTCTCTGTACAATATGAAACGATTAATCCTATGCAGATCAGACTCCCAACCAGTAATAAACTTTTGTATTAATTGTGCTCTGAGCGTTTGCAAAAAGTTATGTTTGTTTACCACTATCTGGTCTACCTAAGCTTTTTCAAACCCATTTTCCATGAGGACAGTACGAATTTTCCATGAGGACAGTACGAATTTTCGAAGCCCAGTTATTGCTGTTAAGGCTTCTCAGCATTGATCTATACATAATGTTTGGAAATCTGCTGTTGTCCATTTTCAAAATTTTAGACAATATTTAATTGATCTCATTACAGCATTGATGTGCATAGACCATAGCATTAGGTGTCCTTATACTGACATTGAGATACTGCTTCAATCATTTGGCAACCATCTAATCCCCACACTTTGGAGCCATACAGGTATTGGTGGAATTTGTGAATCTAAGATTCTAAAGAACACATCTGGAGTTACATGGACAAGTTTTCTTATAATCTTAACAATTTTGGCTACTGCAGCCTTACCTCTACAAACAAGATCAGACAGAATTGTACTCTGGTACAACTTCGAGTTTCTGGCCATCGAGAAACCATTCTTCACACTTTGCTAAATGTCCACCCAGTCGAAACGACATGACTTTGGTTTTTCTGTAATTCACTTTCAATCCTAGTCTATTCGATGCTTTACTAAGATTATCTAATTGATTTTGTAAACCCATAACGGTGTCTGATAACAGAACAATGTCATCAGCGAAAGAAGAAGAAAAATATCGGGACCATTTGTCACTGCTTGAACTCCGTGCTTTCCATTTTCTCTTATCTCCGTAGCCAGTGACGTCATAAGGTAGGAAAAAACCAATGGACTCATTTTGCAGCCCTGCTTCAAGCCCATGTGAGGTTCAAAGAAATCTGACGTAATTCCGTCACATTAGCCAGTCATAGTGCGTCCTCCACGAACTTCGCATTGGTATACTTCGTATCTAAATCAGGGTGCGCGCGCATCACAAGAAAGTGACGAGAGCGCCAACACAAACGATGGCAACACATGCTTCGGCGTGGATGCGTTGACCTGCATTCGATGTGTAAACTGTAGGAGCTTTCACGATCTATTAATGCATTCAACATACACCTTTGATAAATTAATGCTGTGCATGGCTTATATTTTCTTTGGATGGGTTGCTAGTATCCCGAAATAGAGCGTTTTGTGAGCGAACCGGCAACACGTCGGCCATTGAAATTTGCAAATAGTTGGCGAGTTCACCTCTTGTTGTGACCTCTACGCATGCGCATTAGTTCGTCACTTTCTTGTGATGCGCGCGCACCCTGATTTAGATACGAAGTATACCAATGCGAAGTTCGTGGAGGACGCACTATGACTGGCTATTTAACACAACATTTCACTGTTTTGTAGACAGACTTTAACATTCTCCCCATTTTCCCAACAATCCCATTTTGTTCAAGAATACACCATAAGGCTTGCCGATTGACGGTGTCGAACGCTTTCTTACAATCCATAAAGACAGCATAAACTTTTTTGTGCTTCTGCAAGTAGCGTTGTACAATAGTATGCATAACAAATATATTATCCATAGTTTAACATTTCCAAAAACCTGCCTGTTCTTCACCGATTATCTCATTGTCCTCTGCCCACATCTGTAATTGTTTATTCAATACGTGAATGAACACTTTACTGAGATGTCTTGTCAAAGAAATGCCCCTGTAGTTATCAGGATCATTAACAGCACCTCATTTGTGTAGAGGAACAATAACAGAATATGCCCACTGGAAAGGAAAATCAGAATTTTCGAACATATAATTAAATAATTTCTGTATATATGGTAAAAGTTCTCTTAATGCGCCCCTTGGCATTTCAGCCAGAATATTGTCTCCCCCAGGTGCTTTCCCTGGTTTGAGACTATTTATAGCATCTGCTATCTCAGAGGCAGTGATCTCTTCATCAAGTACATCACAGTCCCCGCTATATAGTAGACTCATCTCCCCCGTCATTAAGCATTCATCACCTGTAGTCTCATAAACGTTCTTGAAGTGTTCTCTCCACGCACATGTCAATACCCGAGGGAGCTTTGTATCTGCAGTCTAGGGCTTTTACCTGCCTCCAAAACATCTTGGAATCTCGAACATGCTTTGTGATTAAAGTTGTCACTCCACGTAGATAACTTGTTTTCTTGTTCTTCACCAATTGCTTGTATCTATTTCTTTCATGTACATACTTTCCTCTATCCTCATCGGAATGATTTAGCTGATATTTCCTCAATAGATTCCTAACTTTTCTTTTGAATATATAACATTCTTTGTCGAACCAACGGTTTCTATTTAAAAGAAACTTACAATAGTATCGGTTAACTGACCGGTTGTTTGATTGATATCACACACTTCACCAGTCATCATAGTTTCCACAGGTGGAAGCTTCTTGAGCAAATTAGATAAGTACACATGAGAAAAGTCACTATCCCAGATGATTTTAGTTCTAGGCATATTATTTAAAGGAGTAGTTCTTGAAAATGAACAAATATCCTGAGTGACCAATTCCAACTCAAGGCACATGTGTAGAGATAGAATAGTGCTCTCGACTTTGAATGTATGACACAATGCAATAATGTCCTCTGAGACAATGAAATAATCAATAACACTGCTTCCATTGTGGGCAACAAACGTACACTTTGATGAGTGTTGTTGATCAACATAGCCATTAAGTAGTATAAGTTCAAACGCTAGACGCAATGAAATGAGGGACTTTCCAACGTCGTTAACACTTTTATCATCAGAACAACGAGTACTTTCTGTTATATCCATTCTCATATCACACAAACTACCATGGTTCATTACATTAGTTTCCGTTCTGGCATTGAAGTCCCCGCACACAATTATCCCTACATCACCATGCATTGCTATCATATCCGTAATACATTTATTCAATGTGTCAATGCCATTTGCTTCTTTTGTATGATCATAATACGGTGAGCCTGCAGGTGGTACATAAACGTTGATAATGAGGATGTCTCTGTCTAAACTGAACATAGTTTTGTTAATATTGAAGACTACACAATCATATTTGCATTCTATACGCACAAAATATTTCTCAACGCTTTTATAAAACAAGCAAATGTTGTGAAGATTCTAGAACATGCTCGAAGCGTCGCGACATGGTTGATTTTTGTACATATCGGTCAGGTCATTGCCTTGACCCGCGACCGTGTTAAGCTAAAATTGGCTTTGTTGTGTCACGTGACGTCAGTCGCGTCGCAGCTGGAGTGTGGGAGTATGTTCAACTTTGTTCTGGTAGTTTCTGGAATTTGTGTAAATGTATATAACTATAAGGAGCGAGAGAGAGAGAGAGAGAGAGAGCAGCAGATACGACAGTCGACAGAGTTAAAGGTAAGAGCTTAAACTTTGTACGGAGCGAGTTTTCTGCTGTGTGCTAGCGAGTACTACGAATTGCTGCTGGCTGATTTTCACCACTGTAGCGATCAGTGCGTGAATAAAGTTTATCGAAAACGACCACCAGTGTCTGTCACTTCGACTTCCTAGCGCAAGCCAGGAGAACTCCCGTACATCAGGATATTGCAAGAGAAGAGTGCAACACAAACAATACCGCCTGACCTCCGACCACGAGACGACCACTTTTTTGTAGGCAGAATATGCACCACAAGAGAGACAATGAGAGAGAGAGAGAGAGAGAGAGAGAGAGAGAGAGAGAGAGAATGTGTAAAGGATGGATATTAAAAAACAAGGATCTGCGGAGATGTTTTGCGGACACCAATGACTTCTTACACGTAGTATAAGTGAAAGCTCTCTGACAGCAGAGAAGTTATATTCAACCGTTTGCGGTCATTTTTGTCAACACAGATTTATGTCGTATTTACACCATATTGAACCTGAGCAGTGCTGCCAGTACTCATCGATGAATAATGATTTTTTTAAGAGACATGTTTCTGTTACATTCTTTCTTTGCTGTAGTCTTTGCATGTGGTCTCCACTTTTTTAGCAATCCCATTTTGCTGTGTCCCACGAGATGCTCTCACTCGAATACACATTTAAGTTTTTGTGTCTCTAAAATGCTTCATTTGGGCTTCTCTTGATTTTGGGGACGATCACACGCGCATATTCATTTAAGTGTAATGTAATAAATGCAGTCACTAGAGGTTGAAACGAAGTTACGGTGGCTCACCATTTCACTCCGGGGACCTGACACTTCTTTGCTTTCAGTGGAACTCACAGAGGTTCTCCGTGCAAGCTATTTAACAGCGGTGTGTGTCGGGGAAATGGAGATGGCGGGGCGACGATTAACGTAGTGGTAATAGCAACGGTAAGTGTGTAGTGGTTAAGGTAATAATTGTTGCAGTGCTTTTTGTTTGTGGTAATGTAGTGTTGGTATTAACGTTGGTTATGATAAAAGTGGTGGTTGTGGTAGTGGTGGTGGTTGTGGCGGCGGTGGTGGAAGTGGTGGTGGTGGTGGTAGTGGTGGTGGTGGGGATGGTGGCGGTGGTGGTGCTGATGGTTGTTGTGGTGGTGGCGGTGATGGTGGCGGAGGTGGTGGTGGTGGTGGTGGTGGTGGTGGTGGTGGTGGTGGTGGTTAATAAAGTGGTTGTGATATCCATGCTGCCACTGAAGAGTGCATGAAAGCAATGCGGACACTGAGCAATAAGATTCAATATGCTCGAAAAAATGTGAACTTCAGTTTGAAGTTCAAAGCAAGTAGCAGCTGGACACTGGTCTCATTGACTTGAGACACTACACAATGAGAGGCAGCCTCGACATCGGCTGAAGCGCTTTGAGTCTCACTGAGTGGGAGTATCGCGCGGTATAAGAGTGATTTATAATAATAATTCTAATTCAGAGCGGAGTGGACGTGACCTCAACAGACGGCCTTGCCAGTCTACAGATCGTGTCTCTTTAGCTCCTTAGGTACATGTATTGACATTGGGACTGCCTTCCTTGACTACTGGGACTGACTTCACTGTGATTGCCTTCCTTGACCCATGGGACTGACTTCCTTGACCCATGGGACTGACTTCCTTGACCCATGGGACTGACTTCCTTGACCACTTGGAATGCCTTCCTTGACCCATGGGACTGACTTCCTTGAGCATTGAGACTGACTTCCTTGACCACTGACTTCCTTGACCAGTGGGACTGACTTCCTTGACCAGTGGGGCTGACTTTCTTGAGACCTCTGGGACTGACATACTTGAGACCACTGGGACTGACTTCCTTGACCATTGGGACTGACTTCACTGACCACTGAGACTGACTTCCTTGACCAGTGAGACTGCCTTCCTTGATCACTGGGACTGCCTTCCTTGAGACCACTGGGACTGACTTCACTGACCATTGGGACTGACTTCCTTGACCACTAGGACTAACTTTCTTTACCACTGACTTCCTTTACCACTGGGACTGTCTTCATTGACTACTGAAACTGCTTTCACTGACCATTGGGACTGCCTTTCTTGACCACTGGGACTGACTTTCTTTACCACTGGGACTGACTTTCTTGACTTCTGGGACTGGCCTCCTTGACCACTGGGACTGCTTTCACTGACCATCGGGACTGCCTTCCTTGACCATCGCGACTGCCATCTCTGACCACTGGGACTGCCATCACTGACCACTGAAACTGCCATCTCTGACCACTGGGACTGCCATCACTGACCACTGAAACTGCCATCTCTGACCACTGGGACTGCCATCACTGACCACTGAAACTGCCATCTCTGACCACTGGGACTGCCATCACTGACCACTGGGACTGCCCTCCTTGACCACTGGGACTGCCCTCCTTGACCAATGTGCCTTCTTTGATCACTGGGACTGCCTTCCTTGACCACTGGGACTGCCTTCCTTGACCAATGTGACTGCCTTCCTTGACCACTGGGACTGCCTTCCTTGACCAATGTGACTGCCTTCCTTGACCACTGGGACTGCCTTCCTTGACCAATGTGACTGCCTTCCTTGACCACTGGGACTGCCTTCCTTGACCAATGTGACTGCCTTCTTTGACCACTGGGACTGCCTTCCTTGACCAATGTGACTGCCTTCTTTGACCACTGGGACTGCCTTCCTTGACCACTAGGACTGCCTTCTTTGACCACTGGGACTGCCTTCCTTGACCACTGGGACTGCCTTCCTTGACCATTGGGACTGCCTTCCTGGAGCTCACTGCACACTCCAAAATGATGCATGCAGCTGTAGAGATTGACCACTATTATATTCTGCGGTGGGCACTATATTAAACCGGGTCGATAAAAATACGTCCACTGTAGTGAGTTTTGCGGATCACGTATCATGGTATCGCCTTGATCACGTATCTCTGCGATTTTTGTACTCTCAAACAAAATATATGATACATTTTTATTTTGGGGGAAAAAACAAAATTCGTTCAGGCATAAATACATGCACTGTCTTTTATAATGGTGAACGTGTAGAGCGCCTTGAGCATGCCTTTGAGTGTGAGATTGGCGCTATATAAGAGCCAAAATACATATATACATACAAATAATGTACCAAAAAAAATTGAAAAACATTTTCGTACCTTCTACCTGCGGGTTCCGTTTTGACTTTGCCAGTTTAGTATGGTGCCTATTGTAGGATATGACAGCTGCCCGTCGCTGCTCCCCGCACACTCAGTCACGGGCGAATGGAACGAGAGAGAGGTAGCCCCAACCCTGATGGGGAGGGCCGACCCCTCTGTACACTCTCTCTGAACGCTGTCTATCAAGACTGACTGCAATAAGGCCCTGGAACGCTGTCTGTCAAGACTGACTGCAATAAGGCCCTGGAACGCTGTCTATCAAGACTGACTGCAATATGGCCCTGGAACGCTGTCTATCAAGACTGACTGCAATATGGCCCTGGAACGCTGTCTATCAAGACTGACTGCAATAAGGCCCTGGAACGCTGTCTGTCAAGACAGACTGCAATAAGGCCCTGGAACGCTGTCTGTCAAGACTGACTGCAATAAGGCCCTGGAACGCTGTCTATCAAGACTGACTGCAATATGGCCCTGGAACGCTGTCTATCAAGACTGACTGCAATAAGGCCCTGGAACGCTGTCTATCAAGACTGACTGCAATAAGGCCCTGGAACGCTGTCTATCAAGACTGACTGCAATAAGGCCCTGGAACGCTGTCTATCAAGACTGACTGCAATATGGCCCTGGAACGCTGTCTATCAAGACTGACTGCAATATGGCCCTGGAACGCTGTCTATCAAGACTGACTGCAATATGGCCCTGGAACGCTGTCTATCAAGACTGACTGCAATAAGGCCCTGGAACGCTGTCTATCAAGACTGACTGCAATATGGCCCTGGAACGCTGTCTATCAAGACTGACTGCAATATGGCCCTGGAACGCTGTCTATCAAGACTGACTGCAATAAGGCCCTGGAACGCTGTCTATCAAGACTGACTGCAATATGGCCCTGGAACGCTGTCTATCAAGACTGACTGCAATAAGGCCCTGGAACGCTGTCTTCTCACATTGTGTACGGCCATTGAAGTGGTCGGGTGACGACGGCAAATACTGTGACAACGACGGCGATGTCGACAGTAATGACAGTGCTGATAACGACAACAACGGCGTTAATAATGACGACGGTGACGAACACAGTGATGACGATGACAACGACGATAACAGCGTCGGGGACCATGAATCGGTTTTGCCGTCACGATCACATCTCATCTCGAACAAAATTTTTCTGTATGGCTGTACTGACAACGGGATAACAGATAACCTCCTAAATTTGATAGATTTTTCCAGGACAAAACCCTGACCCTGCACGAAAGTCAGTCAGAATCTGTTATGAACTATTTGAGTTAGTTTGCCCAATAACTAAGGAACGAAGGAACAAACTAACCTACCGAAAAACTTCATCTCCGTGGCTGTCTTTTTACATCTCCTGCAGTGACGGGGGGTTTATTCTGCATGGCGACGTGCCAGTCTTGTAGCGAAACACTCTATTTTTATACCTGATCTCTGTGTCAGCCATCTCCAGACAGTGTATCATCTTGCAGTGAAGATGCTCATCTTCCAGACATGTAACAGGCCATGATGTGGACAGCACCACTGCCAGCTGAGGGAGGAACGCAGGTTTAGCGAGAATCCCTACGTCGTCCATAGAGTGATGGCACTGACGTCATCCATTGCGGTGACAGTACACAGAAGGTCAGCAGAAGGGTGAGAGGAAGACACCTAAAGCATCCATAACAGACCCATGCAAAAGGCAAAGGATTTGTTCGTGAACGTGTTCTTCTCATTACAAAATCTTCGTTGTAAAAAATTATAATGTACACAACTGTGGTTCATGACATACGGAACCAATGCAGCAAGTGTGTTTGGATTGGGAAGTGGAAATGCTGTAGAGAAAGAAGGACAGGTAAGAAAGAGGGGCAAGAAGAGTATCAGAAGAATGGGAAATGCTGTGGAATGCAGAATCAAAAAGTTGGGGGACAAGGTTATTTGGAGATGGAAGACAAGAACGTGCATAGTAGTAAAAAAAAAAATAAAGTTTGTTTAAACTTAAACTTTAAACTTTGCTCGTCCTTTGGGGGAGAGGAAGACCATGACTTCATCCAGAGTCACAAGTTGAGGAATGTTGTGTGTGTAGCTGGCTGATATCCGGACCCAAAGGACTCTCCCACGTGTTGGAAACACAATGATGGACTGGCTGCTTTTTGCACGTTATCTGTTTATGTCTATTTTAGTTATTATTTAGTACTTCGCACCGAAAATCTCGTGAATACAATTCTGCATATTGTCTTTTGCTTATTAATTTTTTTTTTACGAAGTGAATGTGCAGAAGAAAAATAGAAAACAGCAGTCCCAATAATAATATTGACACCTTTACAATTGACATCTTAGTGGTCGTCGTCGTCATCGTCGTCGTCGTCGTCGTAATATCTTTCACGTTCTAGACGCAAAGTGTTAACCGCCGTTTCATACCTCATTCTTATCTGCAGAGATAAAAACCTTAAAAGAGAGAGGAAGACAATTCAGGGCACCGAATCGCGACTCTGTAAAGTACGAATGGAGCCAGTGCGGCACACACTCACGTTTTGTGGACGTTGTCAATTCAAAGACGTCACTACTTCTAGTCAATATTGTGAGGCATACATGCTCTGATACTCCGAACTCCTGTATGTATGTCTCTCTCTCTCTCTCTCTCTCTCTCTCTCTCTCTCTCTCTCTCTCTCTCTCTTTCTCTCTTTCTTTCTGGCTTGTTGTGTGTCTGTCTTTCTGTCTGTCCGTCCGTCCGTCCGTCCGTCTGTGTCTGTGTGTCTGAGTGTCTTTCTGTCTGTGTGTGTGTGTGTGTGTGTGTGTGTGTGTGTGTGTGTGTGTGTATGTGTGTGTGTGTGTGTCTGTCTCTGTCTGCCTGCCTGCCTGCCTGCCTGCCTGCCTGCCTGCCTGCCTGTCTGTCTGTCTGTCTGTCTGTCTGTGTGTATGTCTGTGTGTCTGTTTGTCTGTCTGTCTATCCATCTGTTCATTTATTTGTTCATTCATTTTATAATTTCATCTTCAGCTCACTTTACGTCACGAACCAAGTTTTCAGTTTCCATGTTCTGCCTTCCGACTGTCCCTTTCCTATGATGCATTACTTGTGCGTTACTTTCGTGTACGTTTCCGCTTCCGTCTATGGTTACAGAGAGAAGACACCCCATTTTTCCGTGCATCTTTCAGTGCTTCGCGTACTGACAGGGCCTGTGGCTGATCAAGACGGTGATGTCGGTTACAGTGAAATCGATTACAAGGACATTCATGGCAGTGTCGGCAATGACATTCTGACTTAACGTCCCTCACACAGAACGCTGTATGTGCGTGTACACGCGTGCGCACGTGTGTGCATGCGTGCGTGCGTGCGTGTGTGTGTGCGTGCATATGTGTCTGTGTGTGTGTGTGTAAATTTCTGTGCGTACATACGTGTATGTGTGCGTGTGTGTGTGCGTGCGTGCGTGCGCGCGCGCGCGTGTGTGTGTTTATGTGTGTGTGTGTGTGTGACACTGCGTGTGTGTGAAACTGTGTGTGTGTGAAACTGTGTGTGTATGTGTGTGTGTGTGTGTGTGTAACTGTGTGTGTGTATGTGTGTGTGTGTGTGCGTATGTGTGTGTAACTGTGTGTGTGCATGCGTGCGTGCGTGTGTGTGCGTGCGTATGTGTCTGTGTGTGTGTGCAATTGTGTGTGTGTGTGTGTTTGTGTGTGTGTAAACGTATGTGTGCGCGTGCGTTTGTGCGGCATCGAGAAACCCACTGGGGAAAGACAACGAGGCAGCCAACGGCTGTTCCTGGAGAGCTGTCGACAGGGGATGGATGACCTCTGAGAGATCATGCTTTGCTTGCTCTGGACAACAAACGAAACATGCGAACAATGCTCATGGCGGTGCCAAGTGGTTTTGACGCAGCCAAAGTCTGCGAGGTCCTCCTCTTTGATGTTTGGCGCCCGTTCATCCACGGCGCAAATGCGTCGTGTCGAAAATCGACCAACGACCACGCCTTCCATCCGTGTATTTGTGTGCAAGTGTTTATATGTTTTGTGTTTGTGTGCATGCATGTGTGCTTGCATGCGTGTGTGCTTGCATGCGTGTGCTCTACATTTCTCGTGCTTCTAGTCGCTCTGCTCACCGACGAACTGTAACGTTAGAGACATGATGGAGAACGAAAACTATCTTGTCTGTCTACATGTAATTTTCTGTACAAGCGGTGCCACTGTTTCCCATCATGCAGCTCCGGCTGCTGTGAGGGTAGGGGTCAGTCGAGGTCAGTGTGCACTGGCTGAGGACAGGCCAGGCCAGTGCCAGCGCCTCTCCTGACTCAGTGCCAGACGCCTGGCCATTGTAGGCCACTGGTCATCACGTAGCTCCAGGCCAGTGGTCAGTCTGGCCAACGTCCCCAATCGGCCAGCCTGTCGACCAGCGTCTGGACATGGGTCCTCGGGCTACATGATACCCCTCACTGCGGACAGCCGTCTGGACAGCGCTAGGTGATGGGTGTGGGCGAGCGCGTGGCAAACTGACCAGTGGCCAGTGTGCAATCACCAGTGGCAGCCTGTCCGACACCTGAGTGGCTCCTGGGGGAGGGGCCTGCTGTCTCGCCACGCACCCTGCTCTACTGTCTGAGAGGTGTCTACTGCAGTTCTTTGTCTACTGCAGTCTCCGCCTGCCAGAATGCTTTCTCTACTGGAATGCTTTCTCTACTGGAATGCTTTCTCTACTGGAATGCTTTCTCTACTGCAATGCTTTCTCTACTGCAATGCTTTCTCTACTGCAATGCTTTCTCTACTGAAATGCTTTCTCTACTGGAATGCTTTCTCTACTGGAATGCTTTCTCTACTGGAATGCTTTCTCTACTGGAATGCTTTCTCTACTGGAATGCTTTCTCTACTGGAATGCTTTCTCTACTGGAATGCTTTCTCTACTGGAATGCTTTCTCTACTGGAATGCTTTCTCTACTGGAATGCTTTCTCTACTGGAATGCTTTCTCTACTGCAATGCTTTCTCTACTGGAATGCTTTCTCTACTGGAATGCTTTCTCTACTGCAATGCTTTCTCTACTGGAATGCTTTCTCTACTGGAATGCTTTCTCTACTGGAATGCTTTCTCTACTGGAATGCTTTCTCTACTGGAATGCTTTCTCTACTGCAATGCTTTCTCTACTGGAATGCTTTCTCTACTGGAATGCTTTCTCTACTGGAATGCTTTCTCTACTGGAATTCTTTCTCTACTGGAATGCTTTCTCTACTGGAATGCTTTCTCTACTAGAGTTCTTCATTTACTGTAGCTCTTTGTCTACTGTAGATCTTTGTCTACTGTAGCTCTTTGTCTACTGTAGCTCTTTGTCTACTGAAATTCTGTCTTGTGGAGTTATTTGTCTACTGAGTTCTTTGTCTACTTGAATCCTTTGTCTACTGGAGTTCTTCGTCTACTGAGTTCTTTGTCTACTGGAGTTCTTCGTCTACTGAGTTCTTTGTCTACTGAGTTCTTTGTCTACTGGAGTTCTTTGTCTACTGAGTTCTTTGTCTACTGGAGTTCTTTGTCTACTGGAGTTCTTCGTCTACTGAGTTCTTTGTCTATTTGAATTATTTGTCTACTGGAGTTCGTTGTCTACTGAGTTCTTTGTCTTCATGTAGTACAGTCCAAATGTCTTCTAAATCCAAGTGTCTAATGCAGTCCGAGTGTTTACGGCAGTCTAAATGTTTACGGCAGTCTAAATGTTTGCGGCAGTCTAAATGTTTACGGCAGTCTCAGTGGCTACTGCATTCCTAAAGTCCACTTTTTTTCCCAGTGTCTATTGCAGTCCTAGTGTCTACTGCAGTTCTAAAGTCCACTTTTGTCCCAGTGTCTACAGTAGTCCCAGTGTCTACTGCAGTTCTAAAGTCCACTTTTGTCCCAGTGTCTACAGTAGTCCCATTGTCTACTGCAGTCCCATTGTCTACTGCAGTCCCAGTGTCTACAGTAGTCCCATTGTCTACTGCAGTCCCATTGTCTACTGCAGTCCCATTGTCTACTGCAGCCCCATTGTCTATTGCAGTCCTAAAGTCCACTTTTGTCCCAGTGTCTACAGTAGTCCCATTGTCTACTGCATTCCCATTGTCTACTGCAGTCCCATTGTCTACTGCAGTTCTAAAGTCCACTTTTGTCCCAGTGTCTACAGTAGTCCCAACGTCTACTGCAGTTCTAGAGTCCACTTTTGTCCCAGTGTCTACAGTAGTCTCATTGTCTACTGCAGTCCCATTGTCTACTGCAGTTCTAAAGTCCACTTTTGTCCCAGTGTCTACAGTAGTCCCAACGTCTACTGCAGTTCTAGAGTCCACTTTTGTCCCAGTGTCTACAGTAGTCCCATTGTCTACTGCATTCCCAGTGTCTACTGCAGTTCTAAAGTCCACTTTTGTCCCAGTGTCTACAGTAGTCCCAGTGTCTACTGCATTCCTAAAGTCCACTTTTGTCCCAGTGTCTACAGTAGTCCCAACGTCTACTGCAGTTCTAGAGTCCACTTTTGTCCTAGTGTCTACAGTAGTCTCATTGTCTACTGCATTCCTAAAGTCCACTTTTTTCCCAGTGTCTATTGCAGTCCTAGTGTCTACTGCAGTTCTAGAGTCCACTTTTGTCCCAGTGTCTACAGTAGTCCCAGTGTCTACTGCAGTTCTAAAGTCCACTTTTGTCCCAGTGTCTACAGTAGTCCCATTGTCTACTGCATTCCCAGTGTCTACTGCAGTCCCATTGTCTATTGCAGTCCTAAAGTCCACTTTTGTCCCAGTGTCTGCAGTAGTTCTAACGTCTACTGCAGTTCTAGAGTCCACTTTTGTCCCAGTGTCTACAGTAGTCCCATTGTCTACTGCATTCCCAGTGTCTACAGTAGTCCCATTGTCTACTGCATTCCCAGTGTCTACAGTAGTCCCAACGTCTACTGCAGTTCTAGAGTCCACGTTTGTTCCACTGTCTACAGTAGTCCCAACGTCTACTGCAGTTCCACTGTTTATTACAGTCCCACTGACTAGCGCAGTCCCACTCTCTACCTTCTACTGCCATCCCGTAATTTAGATACAGTACCGCTGTTTGCTTTCTGCCGTTGTCTGCAAGCTTCCGTCGGGCAGTGTGTGAGTGGCAGTGCTGGCCACAGACGAGTGGCAGGGACCCATTGTGCCCCTGTCTCAGCTGAGGGCTCCAGTAGGACTTCGTCTGGGTGCCCCTGTCCCAGCTGAGGGCTCCAGTAGGACTTCGTCTGGGTGCCCCTGTCCCAGCTGAGGGCTCCAGTAGGACTTCGTCTGGGTGCCCCTGTCCCAGCTGAGGGCTCCAGTAGGACTTCGTCTGGGTGCCCCTGTCCCAGCTGAGGGCTCCAGTAGGACTTCGTCTGGGTGCCCCTGGTGATCAGCGTCCAGATGGCATGCTGCAGACTTCTCGCTGTCACGTGTTATCGGCATGAGAGGCCTGCAAGACTGCCCCAGAACTGGCCTTTTCTGTCCTTGCCATCG
Source organism: Theodoxus fluviatilis (assembly GCA_034096865.1). Classification (NCBI taxonomy): domain Eukaryota; kingdom Metazoa; phylum Mollusca; class Gastropoda; order Cycloneritida; family Neritidae; genus Theodoxus; species Theodoxus fluviatilis. The sequence continues at coordinate 14,982 of JAWQFJ010021314.1, forward strand.
CTACTCTCTCTTTTGCCATCCATCTCTCCACCTGTCCCCCTCTCTCTCTCTCTTTGCTTTTCATTCACCCGTTCCACTGTTTTCCTCCACCCGTCCATCCGTCTTTCATCCACCCATTAATCGGTCTTTCATCCACCCGTCCATCCATCTTTTATCCATTTCATCATCAGTGTTTCATTCACAAGTCCATCCGTTTTTCATCCACTCTTCCATCTTTTTCTCACCCATTCATCCGTCCATCATCCACTCGTCTGTCCATTTTTCATCCACTCGTCTGTCCATTTTTCATCAGCCCCTCCATTTGTTTTTCATCCACTCGTCCATCCGTCATCATCTACCCCTCCATTCGTGTTTCATCCACTCGCCCATCCATCTTTCATGCACTCGTACATCCGTCTTTTATTCCTTCGTTTTTCCGTCTTTTATTCCACTCGTCCGTCCGTCTTTCATCTATCCATTCATCCGTCTTTTATTCACTCGTACTTCCGTCTTTTATTCACTCGTCCATTCTTTTTTCATTCACTCGTCAATCCGTTTTTCATGCATTTGTCCATCCATCTTTCATCCCCTCTTCTGTCCGTAATTCCTTCACTCGTCTCTCCGTCTTTCTTCCACTCGTTCATTCGTCTTTCATCCTCTCTGTCTTGAATGCAGTCTTTCATCCACTCGTCTATCCGTTGTTCATCCTCTCGTCCATCCGTCTTTCATCCATCCGTCCATCCACCTTTATTCACCCGCCTATTAACCTTACTTTCTCTCGTCCATCCGTCTTTCATCCATCCGTCCATCCACCTTTATTCATCCGCCTATTAACCTTACATCCTCTCGTCCATCCGTCTTTCATCCATCCGTCCATCCACCTTTATTCACCCGCCTATTAACCTTACATCCTCTCGTCCATCCGTCTCACTCGTCAATCAGTCTTTCGTCCACTCATCGTTCCGTCTTTCATCCGCTCGTCCATCCGTCTTTCACCAAAATGCCTATCCGTCTTTCGTCCACTCGTCCGTCCTCTTTCATCCGCTCGTTAGTCCGTTTTTCATTCACTCCTCCATCCGTTTTTCATCATCTCCTCCATCAGTTTTTCATCTTCTCCTCCATCAGTTTTTCATTCACTCCTCCATCCGTTTTTCATCATCTCCTCCATCCGTTGTTCATCCACTCCTCTGTCCGTCCTTCATCCGCTCGTCAATCCATCTTTCGTCCACTCGTCCGTCCGTCTTTCGTCCACTTGTCCGTCCGTCTTTCATTTGCTAGTCAATCCGTCCTTCATCTACTCGTCGATCCGTCTTTCTTCTTCTCATCCATCCGATTTTCATCTACTCGTCAATCCGTCTTTCTTCCACTCGTCCGTCCGTCTTTTGTCCACTCGTCCATCTGTCTTTCGTCCATTTGTCCGTCCACCTTTCATCTGCTCGTAATCCGATTTTCATCTACTCGTCCATCCATCTTTCACCCACTCGTCCGTTCGTCTTTTATCCACTCGCTCATCCGTCTTTCATCAGCTCGTTCATCCGTCTTTTATCCACTCGCCCATTCGTCTTGCATCAGCTCGTCGATCCGTTTTTTATTCACTCTTCCATCTATCTTTCATCCACTCGCCCATCCGTCTTTCATCCACTCGCCCATTCGTCTTTCATCCACTCGTCCATCCATCTTTCATCCACTCGCCCATCCATCTTTCATCTACTCGCCCATCCGCCTTTCATCAGCTCGTCCATCCATCTTTCATCAGCTCGTCGATCCGTTTTTCATCCACTCGTCCATCCATCTTTCATCCACTCGCCCATCAGTCTTTCATCCACTCGCCCATTCATCTTTCATCCACTCGCCCATCCGTCTTTCATCCACTCGCCCATCCGTCTTTCATCAGCTCGTCCATCCATCTTTCATCAGCTCGTCGATCCGTTTTTTATCCACTCTTCCATCCATCTTTCATCCACTCGCCCATCCGTCTTTTATCCACTCGTCCGTCCGTCTTTTATCCACTCGCCCATCCGTCTTTCATCAGCTCGTCGATCCGTCTTTCATCCACTCGTCCATCCGTCTTTTCGTCCGCTCGCCCATCCGTCTTTTATCAGCTCGTCCATCCGTCTTTTTTCCACTCGTCCGTCCGTCATTTATCCACTCGCCCATCCGTCTTTTATCAGCTCGTCTATCCATTCTTCATCCACTCGTCCATCCGTCTTTCACCCACTCGTCCGTCCGTCTTTTATTCACTCGTCCATCCGTCTTTCATCCACTCGTCCATCTGTTTTTCATTCACTCGTCCATCCCATCCGTCTTTTTTTCACTCGTCCATCTGTCTTTCATCCACTCGTCCATCCATCTTTCATCCACTCGCCTATCCGTCCTTCATTCGCTCGTCAATCCGTCTTTTATTCACTGGTACATCCATCTTTTGTCCACTCGTCTGTCCATCTTTCATTCGCTCCTCCATCCTTCTTTCTTGTACTCGTTCATCTGTCTTTCATCCAACCGCCCATTCGTCTTTCATCTACTCGTCCATCCGTCTTCTTTCATCCACTCGTCCATCCGTTTTTCGTCAACTCGTCTGTCCGTCTTTCATCAGCTCCTGCATCCTTCTTTCTTGTACTCGTCCATCCGTCTTTCATCCAATCGTCCATCCTTCTTTAATCCACTCTTTCATCCTATTTTCATCACCATCCGTCTTTCATCCATTCGTCTATCCGTCTTTCATTCACTCGTTAGTCAATATTTCAACCATTTGCCCATTAGCCTTTCATCCACTCGTCCATCCGTTTGCCATTAAATCAGCTATCTGCATTTCAGGCCTCCGTCCATCCGTCGTGGTTCGCATTCATTCATATATTTGTTCATCTTGACACTCACCAGTCTGTCATGTATCTACTCATCCATTCATCGTTTATTTATCAATATTCATCCCCCATGTGTCTATCCATTCATCGGTCTGTCTATCCTTTCTTTACCTATCCTACCTTCTCTTTAACCATCGTCTTTTGGGCCATCCATGCGCCTATCCGTTTATCTTTTATCCGTCCATCCATCCGTCCACTCGTCCATCCGTTTCCGTTTTCGTCTAGTCATCCACTCTCCCCTCCAACCCCACATCCATCCGTAATCTACTCATCCATCCATCCCCACATATCTCCATCCATCCCCACATATCTCCATCCATCCCCACATCCATCCATACCCACATCCATCCATCCATCCCCACATCCATCCATCCATCCCCACATCCATCCATCCATCCCCACATCCATCCATCAATCCCCACATCCATCCATCCATCCCCACATCCATCCATCCCCACATCTAGCCATCCCCACATCTAGCCATCCCCACATCCATCCATCCCCACATCTAGCCATCCCCACATCCATCCAGCCATCCCCACATCCATCCATCCATCCCCACATCCATCCATCCCCACATCCATCTATCCCCACATCCATCCGTCCCCACATCCATCCAGCCATCGCCACATCCAGCCATCCCAACATCCAGCCATCCCCACATCCAGCCATCCCCACATCCAGCCATCCCCACATCCAGCCATCCAGCCATCCCCACATCCAGCCATCCCCACATCCAGCCATCCCCACATCCAGCCATCCCCACATCTAGCCATCCCCACATCTAGCCATCCCCACATCCAGCCATCCCCACATCCAGCCATCCCCACATCCAGCCATCTCCACATCCAGCCATCCCCACATCCAGCCATCCCCACATCCAGCCATCCCCACATCCAGCCATCCCCACATCCAGCCATCCCCACATCCAGCCATCCCCACATCCAGCCATCCCCACATCCAGCCATCCCCACATCCAGCTATTCCCACATCCAGCCATCTCCACATCCAGCCATCCCCACATCCAGCCATCCCCACATCCAGCCATCCCCACATCCAGCCATCCCCACATCCAGCCATCCCCACATCCAGCCATCCCCACATCCAGCCATCCCCACATCCAGCCATCCCCACATCCAGCCATCCCCACATCCAGCCATCCCCACATCCAGCCATCTCCACATCCAGCCATCCCCACATCCAGCCATCCCCACATCCAGCCATCCCCACATCCAGCCATTCTCGGTCCCTGACCACTTAGGTGTGCGTTTGTCCAACACTGCTCCGTCCACTCCGAGCGTTTTGCCTCGCACGCTCTCGTTTTTGTTCCTGTGCGGAGAAGAGCTCGCTCGTCATGCTGTGCAGATCTGAGCAGCAGAAGATCTCTGTATTTTACGCAGAGGCGTGCGTGTACCGTCATGCTTTTTCACTTCGAAAGTGCTGTACTGTTATTTAGGCTGACAATACAATGGGAGCCCATCATCGTTCTGAACAACACAATCAGCAACTGACAGGAGAGAAAGAAGATGTGCACTTGAACATTCCAGAGATAAAGCGTTTGGTAGCGTGCAAGCCACGTCAAGTTAAGGCGTGCCTTGGAAAAAGAGGTCAAATCAGTTCTGGAGACCGGAGGAAGCTGAATTCAAAGCGAGGGACGCAGGGACGATGTTCACGTACTGTGCCGCGATGGACGGGCTTCCAGGACAGACTCTGCAGACAGCAGCTTGGCACAGAGCCCTTGGCTGAGGACGGACAGGAAAGGGTTGATAATTCGGGGAGGGGGATGAGGGTGGGGGTCTAGGAGGGGGAACAGACCTCCCGAGGGCTTTGAATTCTGTAAACATTGCCAATTTATAGACATCACTCATCTGGACTCCACTACTTTTCGGACTCACATACCCGGATGCTTCTCGTCCTACAGCAGCATGGCAGACATGACATCGAAGTGACAGCAGACTCGGAGACAACGGCCAAGGGAAGCGCTTCCTCTCCAGGGTTGCCATGGAGGCACGGCAGTCTCAGAGCGCACGCTGCAACAAATAAGTATTTTGAGAGGCGTGTTTTGTCATACAGATTTCCATCTCCCCAGTGACTCAGTTTCGAGTATTGCATTAAAACCCCGTCATTCCACAGCGGCTGTTCTCTAAGTGGTCAGGGACCGAGGCCTGTCTTCTGTACTCTGCACCTTGACAGAGAGTTGGACACGCGTTGTGTGTGCTGTAACACCACTGTCTGTGTGGACACGCGTTGTGTGTGCTGTAACACCACTGTCTGTGTGGACACGCGTTGTGTGTGCTGTAACACCACTGTCTGTGTGGACACGCGTTGTGTGTGCTGTAACACCACTGTCTGTGTGGACACGCGTTGTGTGTGCTGTAACACCACTGTCTGTGTGGACACGCGTTGTGTGTGCTGTAACACCACTGTCTGTGTGGACACGCGTTGTGTGTGCTGTAACACCACTGTCTGTGTGGACACGCGTTGTGTGTGCTGTAACACTGTCTGTGTGGACACGCGTTGTGTGTGCTGTAACACAGTCTGTGTGGACACGCGTTGTGTGTGCTGTAACACTGTCTGTGTGGACACGCGTTGTGTGTGCTGTAACACCACTGTCTGTGTGGACACGCGTTGTGTGTGCTGTAACACTGTCTGTGTGGACACGCGTTGTGTGTGCTGTAACACTGTCTGTGTGGACACGCGTTGTGTGTGCTGTAACACCACTGTCTGTGTGGACACGCGTTGTGTGTGCTGTAACACTGTCTGTGTGGACACGCGTTGTGTGTGCTGTAACACTGTCTGTGTGGACACGCGTTGTGTGTGCTGTAACACTGTCTGTGTGGACACGCGTTGTGTGTGCTGTAACACTGTCTGTGTGGACACGCGTTGTGTGTGCTGTAACACTGTCTGTGTGGACACGCGTTGTGTGTGCTGTAACACTGTCTGTGTGGACACGCGTTGTGTGTGCTGTAACACTGTCTGTGTGGACACGCGTTGTGTGTGCTGTAACACCACTGTCTGTGTGGACACGCGTTGTGTGTGCTGTAACACCACTGTCTGTGTGGACACGCGTTGTGTGTGCTGTAACACTGTCTGTGTGGACACGCGTTGTGTGTGCTGTAACACTGTCTGTGTGGACACGCGTTGTGTGTGCTGTAACACTGTCTGTGTGGACACGCGTTGTGTGTGCTGTAACACTGTCTGTGTGGACACGCGTTGTGTGTGCTGTAACACTGTCTGTGTGGACACGCGTTGTGTGTGCTGTAACACTGTCTGTGTGGACACGCGTTGTGTGTGCTGTAACACTGTCTGTGTGGACACGCGTTGTGTGTGCTGTAACACTGTCTGTGTGGACACGCGTTGTGTGTGCTGTAACACTGTCTGTGTGGACACGCGTTGTGTGTGCTGTAACACCACTGTCTGTGTGGACACGCGTTGTGTGTGCTGTAACACTGTCTGTGTGGACACGCGTTGTGTGTGCTGTAACACTGTCTGTGTGGACACGCGTTGTGTGTGCTGTAACACTGTCTGTGTGGACACGCGTTGTGTGTGCTGTAACACTGTCTGTGTGGACACGCGTTGTGTGTGCTGTAACACTGTCTGTGTGGACACGCGTTGTGTGTGCTGTAACACTGTCTGTGTGGACACGCGTTGTGTGTGCTGTAACACTGTCTGTGTGGACACGCGTTGTGTGTGCTGTAACACTGTCTGTGTGGACACGCGTTGTGTGTGCTGTAACACTGTCTGTGTGGACACGCGTTGTGTGTGCTGTAACACTGTCTGTGTGGACACGCGTTGTGTGTGCTGTAACACTGTCTGTGTGGACACGCGTTGTGTGTGCTGTAACACTGTCTGTGTGGACACGCGTTGTGTGTGCTGTAACACTGTCTGTGTGGACACGCGTTGTGTGTGCTGTAACACTGTCTGTGTGGACACGCGTTGTGTGTGCTGTAACACTGTCTGTGTGGACACGCGTTGTGTGTGCTGTAACACTGTCTGTGTGGACACGCGTTGTGTGTGCTGTAACACTGTCTGTGTGGACACGCGTTGTGTGTGCTGTAACACTGTCTGTGTGGACACGCGTTGTGTGTGCTGTAACACTGTCTGTGTGGACACGCGTTGTGTGTGCTGTAACACTGTCTGTGTGGACACGCGTTGTGTGTGCTGTAACACTGTCTGTGTGGACACGCGTTGTGTGTGCTGTAACACTGTCTGTGTGGACACGCGTTGTGTGTGCTGTAACACTGTCTGTGTGGACACGCGTTGTGTGTGCTGTAACACTGTCTGTGTGGACACGCGTTGTGTGTGCTGTAACACTGTCTGTGTGGACACGCGTTGTGTGTGCTGTAACACTGTCTGTGTGGACACGCGTTGTGTGTGCTGTAACACTGTCTGTGTGGACACGCGTTGTGTGTGCTGTAACACTGTCTGTGTGGACACGCGTTGTGTGTGCTGTAACACTGTCTGTGTGGACACGCGTTGTGTGTGCTGTAACACTGTCTGTGTGGACACGCGTTGTGTGTGCTGTAACACTGTCTGTGTGGACACGCGTTGTGTGTGCTGTAACACCACTGTCTGTGTGGACACGCGTTGTGTGTGCTGTAACACTGTCTGTGTGGACACGCGTTGTGTGTGCTGTAACACTGTCTGTGTGGACACGCGTTGTGTGTGCTGTAACACTGTCTGTGTGGACACGCGTTGTGTGTGCTGTAACACTGTCTGTGTGGACACGCGTTGTGTGTGCTGTAACACTGTCTGTGTGGACACGCGTTGTGTGTGCTGTAACACTGTCTGTGTGGACACGCGTTGTGTGTGCTGTAACACTGTCTGTGTGGACACGCGTTGTGTGTGCTGTAACACTGTCTGTGTGGACACGCGTTGTGTGTGCTGTAACACTGTCTGTGTGGACACGCGTTGTGTGTGCTGTAACACTGTCTGTGTGGACACGCGTTGTGTGTGCTGTAACACTGTCTGTGTGGACACGCGTTGTGTGTGCTGTAACACTGTCTGTGTGGACACGCGTTGTGTGTGCTGTAACACTGTCTGTGTGGACACGCGTTGTGTGTGCTGTATCACCACTGTCTGTGTGGACACGCGTTGTGTGTGCTGTAACACTGTCTGTGTGGACACGCGTTGTGTGTGCTGTAACACTGTCTGTGTGGACACGCGTTGTGTGTGCTGTAAACACTGTCTGTGTGGACACGCGTTGTGTGTGCTGTAACACTGTCTGTGTGGACACGCGTTGTGTGTGCTGTAACACTGTCTGTGTGGACACGCGTTGTGTGTGCTGTAACACTGTCTGTGTGGACACGCGTTGTGT
>JAWQFJ010021315.1:5000-7500 GCA_034096865.1 Theodoxus fluviatilis
TGCATGGACGGCTTTCGAGCAGTCTTCTCAGTGGGACGCACGCTTTCTCCATCGAACTCACGTGTCGTCTTCTCACACGCTGGTGTCCCATGGTTTTCAGGAGCTGCTTGGGATGCACTAGGGATGCAGTCACTTGCATGCTGTGCCTTCGCATGTTCCATTCCTGGTGTACAAGGGGGGTGCTACGTGCCGAGGAGAAACGTGCTTGTCAAAGGAATTACTAGGTGACAAATCGGCAGCCCCCCGTCCCCTGTAAATGTTCATGTTGTCTTGTCTGGAACATTTGTCGTCTCCGAAGATCATGCTGCCTCTTCGAAGGAGATTTTCGGCTCCTGGAGACGAAGTTGCCGAACCGACCACCAACACTGCTCCCCTCGACAGACAGTGGACTGGTCCATTTCAACGTTATTATAGGGCATTCAAATTTTGCTTCAATGGTCCAAAATTTCAAAATGTGAGTTGCTGAAAGTTCGCTCACCGCTTGCAGGCTCTCTTCCATCATGGTGTTCCAGTACAACGTCAGAATCCAGTAGTACGGCGATATATACGGAGCTCAAACACACAGTCTGCTTCAATGGCGTCTTACATAGAAGAGGAGAGAGAGAGAGAGAGAGAGAGAGAGAGAGAGAGAGAGAAAGAGAAGTAGTCGATGAAATTAATTGAAGTGGAGATGCCAGAGCGGGAAGACAATAACTATATTTCGGTAATCTCTTCGGTTGAAATAAATTTAGTACGTGATTTTTGTTCTTATAGCTCCGACGGAAAAATTATCCACAGCTGGAGACAATAAAGTATTTAGTAGTCAGCATGTAATCATGTTGAATAACTAACAATATTGTCAACAATTGTACAGTTGTGAGAATTTCCGGCGTGTACAAGAATTACACGCTGTAGTCACGTGTGGTATGACTGGATGAGACTACAAATCAGTTTCCGTAGCTTTGTGTGAGAAGACTGCCTCTCCAATCCATTTGTCTGCCCTCCATTGTCAACGCGGAACTCTTCACTCTGTTGACTTGGACGGCCAACATGCCATCTGCTCTTTGTACGGTCTAATCGATATGAAAGTTTTCTGAGGACGTGAAAGACTGTTGTGTTTCTAGTTACCGTGGCCACCAAAGAAGCGACCTCGTACGTCTGCGATTCCTCACAATGCCATTTCCGCTTATCATTCTCGTGTTCCCGCTCATCTGCTTGGCTTGTTTTCAAATGAGTGGTTTGTTGTACGTCCTCTCATCTGAGGCATGACAAAAAGGTATTCTTACCACATTTGCATATCTCGCGCTGCTGTTAAAGAATGACACTCTCTAACAAGGAGATAAAATGAATGCAAACAGCTCGACTTATTGACGAGTATGGGCCTGCGTCCTTCCCGCTTCGGGTTTCTCTTTCAAAAGCCTGCAAGGCAACTTTTTTTCTGTATTCAAGAGAGCAATCGTTACTTCCTCCCGAAGAAGCCAGTGTCATCCGCTGCAGGCCTCAACATGGTGACGTCCTCATTCCCTACGAAGAAGCACGGAGCCATGCCAACCGCGCTGAACGAGCGGATGCGTGAATAAGAGATGAGCGTCAGCACACGCATCGACAACTGTGATGCCAAAGACGGTAAAACACGGTGAAAACGTGGCATTGACGACCTGACACTTTTGATCATCACTTAAATGGTCGAACGGTTCTTACGTTGAAATTGACTTCTGCCAATACTTTGAAAAAAAGACATTAATGATATTGCTGCAGCGCACGTGGACCTCGAGGGTCGTTTCAAGTTCGTTGTACCATAGACACTCATAACATATAGTTGTATACGACACGACAAGGCGACGATGTTTCTTTGCTTCTGCTCGCGACGAGCCTGTCTTTCACGTGCTGTTCCTACTGAGTTACCTCATACAATATGGCGACTAGCATGTAACTCAATGGTTTCTCCTCGAAGCTCTCTTCTGATTGGCTGATTGCAGGCTGCGCGCCGTCTGTCGCCGGTAAATATAATGCAGTCTGTTCGAGCTCTTTTTGAAGCACACAAAATTTGTTTGCTGCTTCGTCGCCTCGTCGCCGCGTGTGCAACGGGCTTTACACATACATGTATTACTGCAGAAAAAAACATCAGGCCTCGTTCGCAGTAGGCTACAGACAGTCCTTTACTTACAAGCAGGTTACGCGCCAAGAGAGAGAGGGAGACAGAGAGTGTGACGTATTGGTTGGTGTGTATATGGATAATCTTTATCACCATTGACTATCATATACTACTATCCACAAGGTTTTCATCCAAAACCCAGTCACCATGTTTCTGCAACCATAAATAATGTAAAAAGGGGAGAAACAACAACAAAAATAGACAACTGAGGAGCAAACTCAATTTCAATGATAAGTTTAATCAATAATAACAATCAAAAGAAAAGCCCAACCCAAAAATGGCCACCCCAAAACAATAACACACTCCAGACTTCACACGAGCCCAATGTAAACACTCGCTCGCCCCAAGCAGGCGGGGTTTTACCGG
>JAWQFJ010021320.1:2500-7500 GCA_034096865.1 Theodoxus fluviatilis
TGAGGACAACATTCTAAACGAATGCTGTTGCGTGCTGAACCGCCATCTTCGAGCGTCCTCCCCAGGAAGCTGCAATAGTCTTTGTGCAGGTCCCATGACCCGCGTCTAGAGAGTGTGCAGTTCGAGCATCTTTCCGTGGATGCAAAGTCGCGATATGGAAACAAGCACCCAAACCTCTACACAATGGCTGCCTTCTCCATCAGCGTTCCGGCTGGAGATTTCGCTGCTCTCTACGGGCAACTGAATGGTTTAAAGCGGCAAGACAGACGAGGCAAGCTATTCGCTGAAGCAACTCTCTATGCAGACATGTCATTTCACTCTGGCCTCTCTCCAACTCACTTCTCTCTCACAAGCCCAAAACCATTCCAACGCAGCCCTGCAATGCTTGCATTCCTGTTGCCTCGCTGTCCAGAGATCTCCTGGTATAAACCCAAACCCCTTGCTCTGCATGCTGCCAGTGCTCTTGCCTGTGCCCCTTGCTCTGCATGCTGCCAGTGCTCTTGTCCACGCCCCTTGCTCTGCATGCTGCCAGTGCTCTTGTCCACGCCCCTTGCTCTGCATGCTGCCAGTGCTCTTGCATGTGCCCCTACCCAGTGTTCCCGTGCCTGGCTCCTGAATCATAACGTCGCACATTTCGCTCCAGACAAGCACAGCCTGCTTTTGGTTGTCAAAGCGTCCGCGCTCTAAACGCGATGTCCATTGTCTCCAGCGGGATGACGGGGGCTGGCGGCAGACGTTTTCAAGACAGCGGTCAAAGGGCGCTAGGAAGAGGTGTCGGGTCCTAGATGAACGGTGACAGCTAATCAGCGGACAGAAAGGAAGGTCCTCGATCCCATGGCAAGGCTCAGACAAAACCCGCCCATTCATCAGCAGATGGGGTATCTGGAGGCGTTAGGCTGGTGGGGTGGCTTACTAGTCAAGGCCGCTCACTTCGGTGACGTAGGAATCTATTAGTGCTAGTCAGCTTCCTATTGAGAAGAATACTGATGATGATGATGATGATGATGATGATGATGATGATGATGATGATGATGGTGATGATGATGATATTTATGATGATGATGTTGATGATGACGATGATGATGATGATGACAATGATAATGATGATGGTGATGATGATGATATTTATGATGATGATGTTGATGATGACGATGATGATGATGATGATGGTGATGATGATGATGATGATGATGATGATGATGATGATGATGATGATATTTATGATGATGATGTTGATGATGACGATGATGATGATGATGACAATGATAATGATGATGGTGATGATGATGATATTTATGATGATGATGTTGATGATGACGATGATGATGATGATGATGGTGATGATGATGATGATGATGATGATGATGATGATGATGATGATGATGATGATGATGATGATATTGATGATGATGACGATGATGAAGATGATGATGATGATGATGATGATGATGATGATGATGGTGATGATGATGATGGTGATGGTGATGATGGTGATGGTGATGGTGATGATGGTGATGATGATGATGATGATGATGATGATGATGATGATGATGATGATGATGATGATGATGATGATGGTGATGATGATGATATTTATGATGATGATGTTGATGATGATGATGATGATGATGATGATGGTGATGATGATGATATTTATGATGATGATGTTGATGATGACGATGATGATGATGATGATGGTGATGATGATGATGATGATGATGATGATGATGATGATGATATTGATGATGATGATGTTGATGATGACGATGATGATGATGATGACAATGATAATGATGATGGTGATGATGATGATATTTATGATGATGATGTTGATGATGACGATGATGATGATGATGATGGTGATGATGATGATGATGATGATGATGATGATGATGATGATGATGATGATGATGATGATGATGATGATGATGATGATATTGATGATGATGACGATGATGAAGATGATGATGATGATGATGATGATGATGATGATGGTGATGATGATGATGATGGTGATGGTGATGATGGTGATGGTGATGGTGATGACGGTGATGATGATGATGATGATGATGATGATGATGATGATGATGATGATGATGATGATGATGATGATGGTGATGATGATGATATTTATGATGATGATGTTGATGATGATGATGATGGTGATGATGATGATATTTATGATGATGATGTTGATGATGACGATGATGATGATGATGATGGTGATGGTGATGATGATGATGATGATGATGATGATGATGATGATGATGATGATGATGATGATGATGATGATGATGATTATGTCGATGATGATGATGAGGATGATGAGGAGGATGAGGAGGAGGATGACGACGACGACGACGACGATGATGATGATGACGACGACGACGACGATGACGACGACGACGACAATGATGACGGCGACGATGACGATGACAATGACGACGACCATAACAGTATTCATAACAAGAAGGGCTAAGCCCATACGACTCACATGCTTGACCTTGACCTTTACATGACCTTGACTTTCAGGTGACCTTCAAGGTCAAACAACTAAACCTAGCAATGACATCATACACTAAGAACTGCTTTACACATTTTCCTACCAAAATACATGTGACCTTGACCCAAGGTCAAGGTCATCTAAGGTCATGCAACACAAAGCTGTTAATTCAAGACATAGGAAGCACAATGGTGCTCATTGGCACCCTCTACCATGAGATATGGTCACTTTTAGTGGTTCACTACCCCATTTTGGTCACATTTCATAAGGGTCAAAGTAACCTTGACCTTGACGATATGTGACCAAATGTGTCTCATGATAAAAGTATAACATGTGTCCCACATAATTATTAAGTTTGAAACAGTTATCTTCCATAGTTTAGGGTCAAGGTCACTTCAAAATATGTATACAATCCAACTTTAAAGAGCTCCTGTGACCTTGAGCTTGAAGCAAGGTCAAGTCACTGTGTATGTTTTGTGAGGCCTTGTCATCCTACACCATCATGCCAAATTGGGTGCTGATAGACTTAATAGCCTCCGAAAAAAATCCAACATTAAAGTTTTTTACGGTTGAAAGGACGCCCGGACGCCCGGACGAACGGTGACCTCGACCTTGATGATATGTGACCAAATGTGTCACATGATGAAAGTATAACATGTGCCCCACATAATTATTAAGTTTGAAACAGTTATCTTCCATAGTTCAGGGTCAAGGTCACTTCAACATATGTATACAATTAAGCTTTGAAGAGCTTCTGTGACCTTCACTATGTATTTTTTGTGAGGCCTTGTCATCCTACACCATCATGCCAAATTGGGTGATGATAGACTTTATAGTCTCCGAGAAAAATCCAAGTTTTTTAAGGATTACAGGACGCCCAGACGTCCGGACACTCGGACGCCCGGACGGACGCCCGGATGCCCGGACGGACGACACGGGTGACCTAGTATGAAAGTATAACATGTGTACTACAATGTTATGAAGTTTGGAAGAGTAATCTTACATAGTTCAGGGTCAAGATCACTTAAACAAAATGTATACAATCCAAATTTAAAGAGCTCCTGTGACCTTGACCTTGAAGTAAGGTCAATCAAACTGGTATCAAAAGATAGGGATTACTTTGCTCTATAAACCATATATAGGTCAGGTATCCAATCTCGAAAACTTCAGTCAAAAATTATGAAAATGTGAAAAATGGCTGTTTTTTAGACGACCCCTGTGAAGCAAGGTCAAGTCACTATGTATGTTTTTGTACGCCTTGTCATCCTACAGCATCATGCCAAATTGGGTGTTGATAGACTTAACAGTGTCCGAGAAAAATCCAACGTTAAAGTTTGTACGGATGCCCGGACGCCCGGATGCCCGGACGGACGAAACGGGTGAGTACATACACTCACTTTTGCTTCGCATGAGAGTCAAAAATGACTGTCATCGACTGACGTGGGCAGAAGCTCGCTCGCTCCTGAAACGCCACCAGCGACGTCTCGATGAAAAGTCTGAGTCAGATGACGTCAGGGTCAAACAATAGTATATAGTTTGACTGCTGTTCTTCCACCTCCCCCCAGGTGTGACTTACCTCAGAACGTTCTTTTCCTAGTAACCAGTGACGTGCTGATGACGTCACTCCATTACCATGGCTTCGTAAAAATTTGAAAACGTCCAATCGTTACTGTGGCTCTTCCGGGTCTTCTGGATTGTTCTGCACTTCCGGCTCCTCCTGCACTTCCGGCTCCTCCTGCACTTCCGGCTCCTCCTTCACTTCCGGCTCCTCCTGCACTTCCGGCTCCGCCTGCTCTTCCGGCTTCTCCTCTACTTCCGGCTTCTCCTCTACTTCCGTCTTCTCCTCTACTACCGTCTTCTCCTCTACTTCCGTCTTCTCCTCTACTTCCGGCTTCTCCTCTACTTCCGGCTTGTTCTGTTCTTTTGGCTCCTCCGATCCTGAAACACACGGGTGGTTGTAGTTCTAAGGGTGGCGTTGTTGGAAATGGTGTACAAGACTTCTAGTGCGGCATCGTGTTGCTCGTAGTATTGGCACATAATCTTTATGATCTTTTAAGCAGCAGTCATCGTCGACGTCATAACCATCTCCTCTTTTGTCATTGTCGTCGTCGCCGCTGTTATCATATTTTCTCTTTCCTCCTCCTCTTTCCTCCTCCTCCTTCCTCTCTGCTCCTCCTCCTTCTTCTCTCCTCCTTCTTCTTCCTCCCTCCTCCTCCTCCTTCCTCTCTCCTCCTCCTCCTTCCTCTCTCCTCCCTTCTCCTTCCTCTCTCCTCCCTCCTCCCCCCCCCCTCCTCCTTCTCCCTCCCCCCTCCTCCCTCCTCCTCCTCCCTCCTCCTCCTCCCTCCTCCTCCTCCCTCCTCCTCCTCCTCCTCCTCCTCCTCCTCCTCCTCCTCCTCCTCCTCCTCCTCCTCCTCCTCCTCCTCCTCCTCCTCCTCCTCCTCCTCCTCCTCCTCCTCCTCCTCCTCCTCCTCCTCCTCCTCTATTTACTACTATTGCT
>JAWQFJ010021320.1:10000-29456 GCA_034096865.1 Theodoxus fluviatilis
TATGGTTATAGATAGATGGACCATGGGAGTTTGACGGCCTTTGCAGGCTATGTAAGGTAGATATGATTATAGATAGATGGACGATGGGAGTTTGACGGCCTTTGCAGGCTATGTAAGGTAGATATGATTATAGATAGATGGACGATGGGAGTTTGACGGCCTTTGCATGCTATGTAAGGTAGATATGGTTATAGATAGATGGACGATGGGAGTTTGACGGCCTTTGCAGGCTATGTAAGGTAGATATGATTATAGATAGATGGACGATGGGAGTTTGACGGCCTTTGCAGGCTATGTAAGGTAGATATGATTATAGATAGATGGACGATGGGAGTTTGACGGCCTTTGCAGGCTATGTAAGGTAGATATGATTATAGATAGATGGACGATGGGAGTTTGACGGCCTTTGCAGGCTATGTAAGGTAGATATGATTATAGATAGATGGACGATGGGAGTTTGACGGCCTTTGCAGGCTATGTAAGGTAGATATGATTATAGATAGATGGACGATGGGAGTTTGACGGCCTTTGCATGCTATGTAAGGTAGATATGGTTATAGATAGATGGACGATGGGAGTTTGACGGCCTTTGCAGGCTATGTAAGGTAGATATGATTATAGATAGATGGACGATGGGAGTTTGACGGCCTTTGCAGGCTATGTAAGGTAGATATGATTATAGATAGATGGACGATGGGAGTTTGACGGCCTTTGCAGGCTATGTAAGGTAGATATGATTATAGATAGATGGACGATGGGAGTTTGACGGCCTTTGCAGGCTATGTAAGGTAGATATGATTATAGATAGATGGACGATGGGAGTGTGACGGCCTTTGCAGGCTATGTAAGGTAGATATGATTATAGATAGATGGACGATGGGAGTGTGACGGCCTTTGCAGGCTATGTAAGGTAGATATGGTTATAGATAGATGGACGATGGGAGTTTGACGGCCTTTGCAGGCTATGTAAGGTAGATATGGTTATAGATAGATGGACGATGGGAGTTTGACGGCCTTTGCATGCTATGTAAGGTAGATATGGTTATAGATAGATGGACGATGGGAGTTTGACGGCCTTTGCAGGCTATGTAAGGTAGATATGATTATAGATAGATGGACGATGGGAGTTTGACGGCCTTTGCAGGCTATGTAAGGTAGATATGATTATAGATAGATGGACGATGGGAGTTTGACGGCCTTTGCAGGCTATGTAAGGTAGATATGATTATAGATAGATGGACGATGGGAGTGTGACGGCCTTTGCAGGCTATGTAAGGTAGATATGATTATAGATAGATGGACGATGGGAGTTTGACGGCCTTTGCAGGCTATGTAAGGTAGATATGATTATAGATAGATGGACGATGGGAGTTTGACGGCCTTTGCAGGCTATGTAAGGTAGATATGATTATAGATAGATGGACGATGGGAGTGTGACGGCCTTTGCAGGCTATGTAAGGTAGATATGATTATAGATAGATGGACGATGGGAGTTTGACGGCCTTTGCAGGCTATGTAAGGTAGATATGATTATAGATAGATGGACGATGGGAGTTTGACGGCCTTTGCAGGCTATGTAGGGAGTTTTTGTTATAGATAGATGGACGATGGGAGTTTGACGGCCTTTGCAGGCTATGTAAGGTAGATGATGGATTATAGATAAGACAATGACCGAGGCTGGAAAGTTTGGACGGCCCTGGTTATAGCAGGAGTGTTAATGTGAAAAGCTGATGGTTGAGCGTAACGGGGAAAATCACCAGAAGCTACTGTACATACAAGGCAAAGGGGCAAATCAAAACCTCAAGTCACGCTTTTTCCTTATATTATCTCAATTATCTTGTGAACGCACAGAGAGGGGACGCGGAAGCGAGGGGTCCATTCTCAAGCCCCACAATGGGGGGCCCAAGGGGTACTGTTTTCTTACCCCCCAAACCTGACAAGGGGGTCATTTACTTACCCCCCAACCTCCCAAGGGGATGGAATGTTGTCTTAAAAGGCACATAATAAACAAGAGGACATTCTGATTAAATGTATTACGAATGGGGGGACTCCACGGTTCTGCTATGAAGAATCCACTTCTCACCTCTATTGTCCATACGGGGCACCCAGGAGGGTCGTGCGTCATTCTCACGGGTCGGAACCGATGTTCATCAATGGACGTGCTGAGGGGCAGGTTTCGACTCGAGGTCAAAACGGCGAACCAGAAGGCATGGGATCGAAAAAGGCAGGGGGGGGGGTGAATTGCGTGGAGGAAACAATAAAAGACGTTCAGCATAAAGAGGGGACTTCGGTTCGAACCTCCGTCGCAACAGGGGAAATTGTATCAGGTGATGACAGCTTCAGCAAAGAGTGCTGAGGACAGACTTGAGTAAGTGATATGACTACAACGAAGACGGTGACGACGACGACGATGATTGTTGATGATGGCAACTCATCATCGTGATAAAATGAAGAAGAAAGCTGCGACGACGATGATGACGACAACGGTAGAGGAGGAGGAGGAGGAGGAGGAGGAGGAGGAGGAGTAGGAGGAGGAGGAGGAGGAGGAGAGGAGGAGGAGGAGGAGGAGGAGGAGGAGGAGGAGGAGGAGGAGGAGGAGGATAGGAGGAGGAGGAGGAGGACGAGGACGAGGACGAGGACGAGGACGAGGGCGAGGACGAGGACGAGGACGAGGACGAGGAGGAGGAGGAGGAGGGGGAGGAGGAGCAGGAGGAGAGGAGGAGGAGGAGGAGGAGGAGGAGGAGGAGGAGGAGGAGGAGGAGGAGGAGGACGAGGACGAGGACGAGGAGGAGGAGGGGGAGAAGGGGGAGGAAGAGGAGGAGGAGGAGGAGGAGGAGAGAGGAGGAGGAGGAGGAGGAGGATGGAGAGAGGAGGAGGAGGAGGAGGAGGAGGAGGAGGAGGAGGAGGAGGACCAGGACGAGGAGGAGGAGGAGGAGGAGGAGGAGGAGGAGGAGGAGGAGGAGGAGGAGGAGGAGGAGGAGGAGGAGGAGGACGAGGAGGAGGACGAGGAGGAGGAGGAGAAGGAGGAGGAGGAGGAGGAGGAGGAGGAGGAGGAGGAGGAGGAGGAGGAGGAGGAGGAGGAGGAGGAGGAGGAGGAGGAGGAGGAGGACGGAGGTAGGAGGAGGAGGAGGAGGAGGAGGAGGAGGAGGAGGAGGAGGAGGACGAGGAAGAGGAGGAGGAGGACGAGGAGGAGGACGAGGAGGAGGAGGAGGAGGACGAGGAGGAGGACGAGGAGGAGGACGAGGAGGAGGACTGCAAGAACAATTACGATGATAGTAATGGTAACTGAAACGACTACTATAGTGATAAATAATGGTGATGAAGTATTACAACAAAAGATGTCTCCTCCTCCTCCCTACTCCCTCCTCCTCCTCCTC
Source organism: Theodoxus fluviatilis (assembly GCA_034096865.1). Taxonomy (NCBI): domain Eukaryota; kingdom Metazoa; phylum Mollusca; class Gastropoda; order Cycloneritida; family Neritidae; genus Theodoxus; species Theodoxus fluviatilis. The sequence continues at coordinate 13,378 of JAWQFJ010021320.1, forward strand.
TTTACTCCCTCCTTCTCCTCCTCGCCCTCCCTCCTCCTCCTCCTCCCTACTCTCTCCTCCTCCTCCTCCCTACTCCCTACTCCTCCTTCTCTCTCTTCCCTCCTCCTCCTCCTACCTCTCTCCTCCTCTCCTCCTCTTCCTCCTCCTACCTCCCTCCCTCCCTCCCTCCCTTCCTTCCTCCCTCCCTCCCTCCCCTCCCTCCATCCTCCTTCCTCCTTCCACCTCCTCCTCCTCCTTCTCCGCCTCCTCCTCCTCCTCCTCCTCCTCACTCCTCCTCCTCCTCCTCCCTCCTGCTCCTTCCTCCTCCCTCCTCCTCCTCCTCCTTCTCCTCCTCCTTCTCCTCCTCCCCCTCCCCCCGAGTCTCTCGCCTCCTCCTCCTTCCCCTTCCCCTCCCCATCCTCCTCCCCATCCTCCTCCCCTCTCCCCTTCCCCCCTCCCCCGACTTCCCCTCCACCTCCCCAGCCCTCCTCCTCCTCCTCCTCCTCCTCCTCCTCGTCGTCGTCGTCGTCGTCAGCGTTATCGTTATATTTATCGTCATCGTCATTATTATCATCGTCGTCGTCGTTGTCGTCGTCGCCATCAACATCTTTTTCATTGTCAAACTCACCAGGCTTGCCAGGACAGGTGCAGGCATTCTCGTCCTGGTCTGTCGTGACGCCTTTGCCGTCTGCAGATGTTCTCTGGTATTGAGCTGGCCTGGGCCTGGCAGTGGCGGGCCTCCTACACTCTGTGGGTCACCCAGGTGCAGATAGAGATGGACGGAGCTTAACACCCTGTCAGCCTGTGTGGGCTAGGTAAGGCCATTGACCACAGAATCACTGAGACTTGTCAGTTTTGTTTTGAATGGGAAGGAAGGGATACCTAATCTCCCAGCGAGGGGTGGAGGTAAAGGGGGGTGGGGGTAAGGGGGGTAAGGGGGATAAGGGGGTGGGGGTAAGGGGGGGTAAGGGGGGGTAAGGGGGGTAAGGGGTGGGGGTAAGGGGGTAAGAGGATGGGGTAAGGGGGTGTGGGTGGGGGCGAGGGGGTGGGTGGTGAGGGGTGGGGGTGAGGGTGGGGGTGGGGGTGGGGGTAGGGGTGGGGGTGGGGGTGGGGGTGGGGGTGGGGGTGAGGGTGGGGGTGGGGGTGAGGGGGTGGGGGGTGAGGGGTGCGTGAGTCGGGTATTTTTTGTCACGACATAAACGCTTCTTGTCAGTTTCAATCGACCGGGAATTTCCCGATCTGCCCGTAGATGAACGTCCGTTCTATGTTTAGACACACGTTTTTTGTAACAAGAATCGTCCCCTGTAGATATCGGGAAAATCGTCCGTTGATGTGAACAGACCTGGGAAAACCTCTGTGGTGTAATTGTGGAAAGGCGCGAACCAACTGTCCAATCAGCATGGCGCAACAAACTTTTGACGCGAAAATGACATCAGATCTATTAACATTGTCCAATGAAACTATCAACTCACACTCTATGTTTAGACACACGTTTTTTATCGCGACATGGCGCAACAAACTTTTGACGTGAATATGACACCAGATCTATTATTATCGTCCAATGAAAGTATCAACGCACACTCTATGTTTAGACGTTTTTTATCGCGACATGTCGCAACAAACTTTTGACGTGAAATGACATCGGATATATTAATATCGTCCAATGAAAGTATCAACGCACACTCTATGTTTAGACACACGTTTTTTTATCGCGATATGGCGCAATAAACGTTTGGCTTGAAAATAACATCAGATCTATTAATATCGTCCAATTAAAATATCAACGCACACTCTATGTTTAGACACACGTTTTTTGTCGCGACATGGAGGACAAGCCACGAAAAATCCGGGCACAGATTTGGAATCTGCGCGTTCCAGGGGAGGATATTAGGGATGTCTTCAAGAATTTTGGGAAATTCTTTTCGGAGAAATGTTATGGTGGTGCTGCATTTCGCTAAACAAGAGAGTTTGCTCAGAGATCGCTGCAAATTCTTAGGCTTCCTTCACCTCCGGTCTCTAAGCTAAAGATGCGAGCGTTTGAAAGCGCAGGGCAGCGCCCTACCGCTAAATGCAAGCGTTGGGAAGATATTTCACCCGGTTGGAAAACCGGGTACCTCTGCCAGTGAATGGTAAACAAGAAGGGCAAAGCCCATATGACTCACATGCTTGACCTTGACCTTTATATGACCCTGACCTTCAGGTGACCTTCAAGGTCAAGGTCAAACAACTAAACCTACCAATGTCATCATACACTAAGAAATGCTTTACAAATTTTTCCTACCAAAATCCATGTGACCAAGGTCATCCAAGGTCATGCAACACAAAGCTGTTAATTCAAGACGTAGGAAGCACAATGGTGCTTATTGGCACTTTCTACCATGAGATATGGTCACTTTAGTGGTTCACTACCCCATTTTGGTCACATTTCATAAGGGTCAAAGTGACCTTGACCTTGATGATATGTGAACAAATGTGTCTCATGATGAAAATATAACATGTGCCTCACATAATTATTAAGTGTGACACAGTAATCTTCCATAGTTCAGGGTCAGGGTCACTTCAAAATATGTATACAATCCAACTTTGAAGAGCCGCTGTGACCTTGACCTTGAAGCAAAGTCAACCAAACTGGTATCAGAAAATAGGAATTACTTTGCCCTATATACCATATATAGGTCAGGTATCCAATCTCAAAAACGTCAGAGAAATTTGAGAAAATGTGAAAAATGGCTGTTTTTTTAGACAACATTTATTGCTCCTGCGACCTTGACCTTGAAGCAAGGACAAGTCACTATGTATGTTTTTTGAGGCCTTTTCATCATACACCATCATGCCACATTTGGTATTGATAGACTTAATAGTTTCAGAGAAAAATCCAACGTTAAAGTTTTTCACGGACGCCCGGACGCCCGGACGCCCGGACGGACGAAAAGGGTGAGTACATAGACTCATTTTTGCTTCGCATGTGAGTCAAAAACGTGTTGTACGGCCTAATGGCCTTTGGGTACTATGCAAGGTCACAAACTTACTTGGATTGGTTGGATTAATGACGAGTGTGTTCGCGCGTGCGTGCGCGTGTGTGTGTGCGTGTGTGTGCGTGTGTGTGTGCGTGTGTGTGAGTATGTGTGTATGTGTATGTATGTTTCTTTCTGTCTGTCCGTCTGTGTATGTATGTGATCATTTAGCTATGTGCCCATCTGACCGCCATTATGTCAGTCTGTCCGTGTGTTTGGCAGTCAGTTGAAATCAAAGGTTCGATGGGGTAGTGAATGTAGAACGTGGTGTAGTGGGTGTGGACCTCATGGTGCAGTGGGTGTTGAACTCATATTGTAGTGGGTGTGGAACTCATCGTGTAGTGGGTGTGGAACTCTTGGTGTAGTGGGTGTGGAACTCATCGTGTAGTGGGTGTAGAACTCATGGTGTAGTGGGTGTGGAACTCTTGGTGTAGTGGGTGTGGAACTCATCGTGTAGTATGTGTAGAACTCATGGTGTAGTGGGTGTAGAACTCATGGTGTAGTGGGTGTAGAACTCATGGTGTAGTGGGTGTAGAACTCGTGGTGTAGTGGGTGTGGAACTCATCGTGTAGTGGGTGTAGAACTCATGGTCTAGTGGGTGTAGAACTCGTGTTGTAGTGGGTGTGGAACTCATCGTGTAGTGGGTGTAGAACTCATGGTCTAGTGGGTGTAGAACTCGTGGTGTAGTGGGTGTGGAACTCATCGTGTAGTGGGTGTAGAACTTGTGGTGTAGTGGGTGTAGAACTCATGGTGTAGTGGGTGTAGAACTTGTGGTGTAGTGGGTGTAGAACTCATGGTGTAGTGGGTGTGGAACTCGTGGTGTAGTGGGTGTAGAACTCATGGTGTAGTGGGTGTGGAACTCGTGGTGTAGTGGGTGTGGAACTCGTGGTGCAGTGGGTGTGGAACTCATGGTGTAGTGGGTGTAGAACTCATGGTGTAGTGGGTGTAGATCTCGTGGTGTAGTGGGTGTGGAACTCGTGGTGCAGTGGGTGTGGAACTCGTGGTGCAGTGGGTGTGGAACTCATGGTGTAGTGGGTGTGGAACTCATGGTGTAGTGGGTGTGGAACTCGTGGTGCAGTGGGTGTGGAACTCATGGTGTAGTGGGTGTGGAACTCGTGGTGCAGTGGGTGTGGAACTCATGCCGTAGTGAGTGTGGAACTCATGGTGTAGTGGGTGTGGAACTCATGGTGTAGTGAGTTTGGAACTCATGGTGTAGTGGGTGTGGAACTCATGGTGTAGTGGGTGTAGAACTCGAGGTGTAGTGGGTGTAGAACTCGCGGTGTAGTGGGTGTAGAACATGGTGTAGTGGGTGTGGAGCTCGTGGTGTAGTGGGTGTGGAACTCGTGGTGCAGTGGGTGTGGAACTCATCGTGTAGTGGGTGTGGAACTCATGGTGTAGTGGGTGTGGAACTCGTGGTGCAGTCGGTGTGGGACTTGAGGTGTAGTGGGTGTAGAACTCGAGGTGTAGTGGGTGTGGAACTCGTGGTGCAGTGGGTGTGGAACTCATGGTGTAGTAGGTGTGGAATTCATGGTGTAGTGGGTGTAGAATTCGAGGTGTAGTGGGTGTAGAACTCATGGTGTAGTGGGTGTAGAACTCATGGTGTAGTGCGTGTGAAACTCGTGGTGCAGTGGGTGTAGAACTCGCGGTGTAGTGGGTGTGGAACTCATGGTGCAGTGGGTGTAGAACTCGAGGTGTAGTGGGTGTGGAACTCATGTGTAGTGGGTGTGGAACTCATGGTGCAGTGGCTGTGGAACTCATGATGTAGTGGGTGTGGAACTCATCGTGTAGTGGGTGTGGAACTCATGGTGTAGTGGGTGTGGAACTCATGGTGTAGTGGGTGTGGAACTCATGGTGTAGTGGGTGTGGAACTCATGGTGCAGTGGCTGTGGAACTCATGGTGTAGTGGGTGTAGAACTCATGGTGTAGTGGGTGCGGAACTTGTGGTGTAGTGGGTGTGAAACTCGAGGTGTAGTGGGTGTGAAACGCTTACCGTAGAGGGTGTAGAAATCGTGGTGTAGTGGGTGTGGAACTCGTGGTGCAGTGGGTGTGGAACTCGTGGTGTAGTGGGTGTGGAACTCGTGGTGTAGTGGGTGTGGAACTCGTGGTGTAGTGGGTGTAGAACTCGTGGTGTAGTGGGTGTGGAACTCGTGGTGTAGTGGGTGTGGAACTCGTGGTGTAGTGGGTGTGGAACTCATGGTGTAGTGGGTGTGGAACTCGTGGTGTAGTGGGTGTGGAACTCATGGTGTAGTGGGTGTGGAACTCATGGTGTAGTGGGTATGGAACTCTTGGTGTAGTGGGTGTGGAACTCATCGTGTAGTGGGTGTAGAACTCATGGTGTAGTGGGTGTGGAACTCTTGGTGTAGTGGGTGTGGAACTCTTGGTGTAGTGGGTGTAGAACTCGAGGTGAGGTGGGTGTGGAACTCATTGTGTAGTGGGTATGGAACTCATTGTGTAGTGGGTATGGAACTAATGGTGTAGTGGGTGTAGAACTCGTGGTGTAGTGGGTGTGGATCTCGTGGTGTAGTGGGTGTAGAACTCGTGGTGTAGTGGGTGTGGAACTCTTGGTGTAGTGGGTGTAGAACTCGAGGTGAGGTGGGTGTGGAACTCGTGGTGTAGTGGGTATGGAACTCATTGTGTAGTGGGTATGGAACTCATGGTGTAGTGGGTGTAGAACTCGTGGTGTAGTGGGTGTGGAACTCATGGTGTAGTGGGTGTAGAACTCGTGGTGTAGTGGGTGTGGAACTCGTGGTGTAGTGGGTGTAGAACTCATGGTGTAGTGGGTGTAGAACTCATGGTGTAGTGGGTGTAGAACTCGTGGTGTAGTGGGTGTAGAACTCATGGTGTAGTGGGTGTAGAACTCATGGTGTAGTGGGTGTAGAACTCGTGGTGTAGTGGGTGTGGAACTCGTGGTGTAGTGGGTGTGGAACTCATGGTGTAGTGGGTGTGGAACTCGTGGTGTAGTGGGTGTGGAACTCGTGGTGTAGTGGGTGTGGAACTCATCGTGTAGTGGGTGTGGAACTCGAGGTGAGGTGGGTGTGGAACTCGTGGTGTAGTGGGTGTGGAAATCGTGGTGTAATGGGTGTAGAAATCGAGGTGTAGTGGGTGTGAAACTCGAGTTGTAGTGGGTGTTGAACTCGATTTGCAGTGAGTGTGGAAATCGTGGTGTAGTGGGTGTAGAAATCGAGGTGTTGTGGGTGTGGAAGTGTCGTGGTGAAGTGGGTGTGGAACTCGTGGTGTAGTGGGTGTGGAACTCGTGGTGTAGTGGGTGTGGAACTCGTGGTGTAGTCGGTGTGGAACTCATCGTGTAGTGGGTGTGGAACTCATCGTGTAGTGGGTGTGGAACTCGTGGTGTAGTGGGTGTGGAACTCATCGCGTAGTGGGTGTGGAACTCGTGGTGTAGTGGGTGTGGAACTCATGTGTAGTGGGTGTGGAACTCATGGTGTAGTGGGTGTGGAACTCGAGGTGTAGTGGGTGTGGAACTCGTGGTGTAGTGGGTGTGGAACTCGAGGTGTAGTGGGTGTGGAACTCGAGGTGTAGTGGGTGTGGAGCTCATGTGCAGTGGGTGTGGAACTCGTGGTGTAGTGGGTGTGAAACTCATGTGTAGTGGGTGTGGAGCTCGTGGTGTAGTGGGTGTGGAACTCATGTGTAGTGGGTGTGGAACTCATGGTGTAGTGGGTGTGGAAATCGTCGTGTAGTGGGTGTGGAACTCATGTGTAGTGGGTGTGGAACTCATGTGTAGTGGGTTTAGAACTCGTGGTGTAGTGGGTGTGGAAATCGTGGTGTAGTGGGTGTGGAACTCATGTGTAGTGGGTGTGGAACTCGTGGTGTAGTGGGTGTGGAACTCATGTGTAGTGGGTGTGGAACTCATGGTGTAGTGGGTGTGGAAATCGTGGTATTGTGGGTGTGCAACTCATGGTGTAGTGGGTGTGGAACTCATGTGTAGTGGGTGTGGAACTCATGTGTAGTGGGTGTAGAACTCGTGGTGTAGTGGGTGTAGAACTCGTGGTGTAGTGGATGTGGAAATCGTGGTGTAGTGGGTGTGGAACTCATGTATAGCGGGTGTGGAACTCGAGGTGTAGTGGGTGTGGAACTCATGTGCAGTGGGTGTGGAACTCATGTGTAGTGGGTGTAGAACTCGAGGTGTAGTGGGTGTAGAACTCGAGGTGTAGTGGGTGTGGAACTCGTGGTGCAGTGGGTGTAGAACTCGTGGTGCAGTGGGCGTAGAACTCGAGGTGTAGTGGGTGTAGAACTCATGGTGCAGTGGGTGTGGAACTCATGTGTAGTGGGTGTGGAACTCATGTGTAGTGGGTGTAGAACTCGTGGTGTAGTGGGTGTAGAACTTGTGGTGTAGTGGGTGTGGAAATCGTGGTGTAGTGGGTGTGGAACTCATGTATAGCGGGTGTGGAACTCATGTGTAGTGGGTGTGGAACTCGTGGTGTAGAGGGTGTAGAACTCGAGGTGTAGTGGGTGTGGAACTCGTGGTGCAGTGGGTGTAGAACCCGTGGTGCAGTGGGCGTAGAACTCGAGGTGTAGTGGGTGTAGAACTCGAGGTGTAGTGGGTGTGGAACTCGAGGTGTAGTGGGTGTAGAACTCGAGGCGTAGTGGGTGTGGAACTCGAGGTGTAGTGGGTGTGGAACTCGAGGTGTAGTGGGTGTGGAACTCATGGTGTAGTGGGTGTAGAACTCATGATGTAGTGGGTGTGGAACTCGAGGTGTAGTGGGTGTGGAACTCGAGGTGTAGTGGGTGTAGAACTCATGGTGCAGTGGGTGTAGAACTCATGGTGTAGTGGGTGTGGAACTCGTGGTGCAGTGGGTGGGGAACTCGAGGTGTAGTGGGTGTGGAACTCGTGGTGTAGTGGGTGTAGAACTCATGGTGCAGTGGGTGTGGAACTCGAGGTGTAGTGGGTGTGGAACTCGAGGTGTAGTGGGTGTGGAACTCATGGTGTAGTGGGTGTAGAACTCATGATGTAGTGGGTGTGGAACTCGAGGTGTAGTGGGTGTGGAACTCATGTGTAGTGGGTGTGGAACTCATGTGTAGTGGGTGTAGAACTCGTGGTGTAGTGGGTGTAGAACTTGTGGTGTAGTGGGTGTGGAAATCGTGGTGTAGTGGGTGTGGAACTCATGTATAGCGGGTGTGGAACTCATGTGTAGAGGGTGTGGAACTCGTGGTGCAGTGGGTGTAGAACCCGTGGTGCAGTGGGCGTAGAACTCGAGGTGTAGTGGGTGTAGAACTCGAGGTGTAGTGGGTGTGGAACTCGAGGTGTAGTGGGTGTAGAACTCGAGGCGTAGTGGGTGTGGAACTCGAGGTGTAGTGGGTGTGGAACTCGAGGTGTAGTGGGTGTGGAACTCATTGTGTAGAAGGTGTAGAACTCATGGTGTAGTGGGTGTGGAACTCGAGGTGTAGTGGGTGTGGAACTCGAGGTGTAGTGGGTGTAGAACTCATGGTGCAGTGGGTGTGGAACTCGAGGTGTAGTGGGTGTGGAACTCGTGGTGTAGTGGGTGTGGAACTCGAGGTGTAGTGGGTGTAGAACTCATGGTGCAGTGGGTGGGGAACTCGAGGTGTAGTGGGTGTGGAACTCGTGGTGTAGTGGGTGTAGAACTCATGGTGCAGTGGGTGGGGAACTCGAGGTGTAGTGGGTGTGGAACTCGTGGTGTAGTGGGTGTAGAACTCATGGTGCAGTGGGTGTAGAACTCGAGGTGTAGTGGGTGTAGAACTCGTGGTGCAGTGGGTGTAGAACTCATGGTGTAGTGGGTGTAGAACTCATAGTGTAGTGGGTGTAGAACTCATGGTGTAGTGGGTGTAGAACTCATGGTGTAGTGGGTGTGGAACTCATGGTGTAGTGGGTGTGGAACTCGAGGTGTAGTGGGTGTAGAACTCGTGGTGTAGTGGGTGTGGAACTCGAGGTGTAGTGGGTGTGGAACTCGAGGTGTAGTGGGTGTGGAACTCGAGGTGTAGTGGGTGTGGAACTCGAGGTGTAGTGGGTGTAGAACTCATGGTGTAGTGGGTGTGGAACTCATCGTGTAGTGGGTGTGGAACTCATCGTGTAGTGGGCGTAGAACTCGTGGTGTAGTGGGTGTAGAACTCATGGTGTAGTGGGTGTAGAACTCATGGTGTAGTGGGTGTGGAACTCATCGTGTAGTGGGCGTAGAACTCATGGTGTAGTGGGTGTAGAACTCGAGGTGCAGTAGGTGTGGAACTCATGTGCAGTGGGTGGTTGTAGAAACAGACCCACCACTTTTTCCTTCCCGATTCACATTGGGCGAATGATGAGTGATATCGATGTTAGACTCGCTTCTACTCTAATCGGATCTCCTGATGTCCGCGGTGAATGGCCTTACATAATGAAGAAAGACTGATAGGATGTGATTTCTTCAATTATTCATTCATGCATCCATTTAATCATTTTAACATGCATTCATCATTCGGTCCCCACTAGTTCATTCGTGCATCTTTTATTCATCCATTCATTAATGCATCCATTCATTCATTCGTTCATTCATTTATTTATCTTTTTTTTTCAATCACTCACTCAACATGCTCTCATTATTCATTTATTAGTTTATTCGATCTACTTACCACAACAGCAGCATGCCTGTTGACGAGGTGATTTGACCGTGACGACTGCAACATAGAAATGCAAAAGTCTTACCCTGAAGGTGGAGTACCTTGGTCCCGAAGCTGTTCAGATGATGTAGGTATGAATGAATGAATGAACGAATGTATGAATTTATGAATGAATGAGTGTATGAATGAATGAATGTATGAATGAATGAATGTATGAATGAATGAATGTATAAATGAATGAATGAATGAATGTATGAATGAATGAATGTATGAATGAATGAATGAACGAATGTATGAATGAATGAATGAACGAACGAATGATTGAATGAATGAATGAATGAATGAATGTATGAATGAATGAATGTATGAATGAATGAATGTATAAATGAATGAACGAATGAATGTATGAATGAATGAATGAATGCATGAATGAATGAATGAATGAACGAATGTATGAGTGAATGAATGAATGAATGAACGAACGAACGAATGAATGAATGAATGAATAAATAAACGAATGAATAGATTACTGGTAAATAATGAATGAGCTTTATTTGTGTATTTTTGCATTGGGTAGAGATTGCTGTCCTACATTTGGTCCTAGAATATGCACATTGACACTACGATACATGCGTGAACATGATCAGACGGATGAAAGTTCAGTATTCACAAATTTAGAATAGGTGGGAGAGGAAATAAATGAAATGAAGGATCGAATACGGGGAAAAAGTGATCTAAAAAAATTTCCATTTCCCACACATCATCTTCACCCACCCCGCCCCAGACACCCACCCCCACCCCACCCACGCGAAAAAAAAGAAAGATTTAAACTATCTAAAGAGGCATAAAAGCCATTCAAAAGACGTGATATTCTGATATCAGGTTTTATTTCATTCTATCACTTGCTCATTTGTTTACACGCTCACCCTTTCGGCCCATAGACCACTTCTTTACTCCCTCACGTGCTTATTCACTCACTCACTCACTCACTCACTAACTCACTCACTCCACTCACTCCACTCCACTCACTCCACTCACTCACTCACTCACTCACTCACTCACTCACTCACTCACTCACTCACTCACTCACTCACTCACTCACTCACTCACTCACTCACTCACTCACTCACTCACTCACTCACTCACTCACTCACTCACTCACTCACTCACTCACTCACTCACTCACTCACTCACTCACTCACTCACTCACTCACTCACTCCACTCACTCCACTCACTCCACTCACTCCACTCACCTCACTCACTCCACTCACTCCACTCACTCCACTCACTCCACTCACTCCACTCACTCCACTCACTCCACTCACTCCACTCACTCCACTCACTCCACTCACTCCACTCACTCACTCACTCACTCATTCACTCACTCACTCACTCACTCACTCACTCACTCACTCACTCACTCACTCACTCACTCACTCACTCACTCACTCACTCACTCACTCACTCCACTCACTCCACTCACTCACTCCACTCACTCACTTCACTCACTCACTCCACTCACTCACTCACTCCACTCACTCACTCACTCACTCCACTCACTCACACCGGTCACTCACTCACTCCGCTCACTCCACTCACTCCACTCCACTCCACTCCACTCCACTCCACTCCACTCCACTCCACTCCACTCCACTCCACTCACACCACTCCATCCACTAGACTCACTCCCCTCCACTCCACTCACTCCACTCACTCACTCACTCACTCACTCACTCACTCACTCACTCACTCACTCACTCACTCACTCACTCACTCACTCACTCACTCACTCACTCACTCACTCACTCACTCATTCACTCACCCACTCACTCACTCACTCACTCACTCACTCACTCACTCACTCACTCACTCACTCACTCACTCACTCACTCACTCACTCACTCACTCACTCACTCACTCACTCACTCACTCACTCACTCACTCACTCACTCACTCACTCACTCACTCACTCACTCACTCACTCACTCACTCACTCACTCACTCACTCACTCACTCACTCACTTAATGTCATTCAATCACTCACCCACTGTCATTCAATCACTCACCCACTGTCATTCAATCACTTACTCAGTCACTCGCTCAGTCACTCACTCGCTCACTCACTCACTCGCTCACTCACTCACTCACTCACTCGCTCACTCACTCACTCGCTCACTCACTCACTCGCTCACTCACTCACTCACTCACTCACTCGCTCACTCACTCACTCGCTCACTTACTCGCTTACTCGCTCAGTCACTCGCTCACTCACTCGCTCACCAAGCGGACTGCAGCAGGTACTTGCAGGTGCAGCCTGAACACACGTAACGTGGGACGTGGGGGCCGCGTGACATCCAGTTGAGTGGTCAGGAAAGGTCACCTCTAGGATCCTTTCCAGATGGTCCGGTGTCTTGAGCGGCAGCGAAAAACCTACACCTGTAAGTCGCGTTGTTGTTATTTTGTTGTTGTTTTGTTGTTGTTTTGTTGTTGTGGTGGTGGTGGGGGTGGTGGTGGTGATGGTGGTGGTCGTGGTGATCGTGGTGATCGTGGTGGTGATTGGTTGATCGGTTGATCGTTCGGTCGGTCGGTCGGTCGGTAAGTCGGTCGGTGGGTAGGTGGGTGGGTGGATGGTGGATGGATGGTGAGTGGGTGGGTGGGTGAGTGCCGTGAGTGGAATGAGTGGAGTGAGCGGAGTGAGTGAGTGAGTGAGTGAGTGAGTGAGTGAGTGAGTGAGTGAGTGAGTGAGTGAGTGAGTGAGTGAGTGAGTGAGTGAGTGAGTGAGTGAGTGAGTGAGTGAGTGAGTGAGTGAGTGAGTGAGTGAGTGAGTGAGTGAGTGAGTGAGTGAGTGAGTGAGTGAGTGAGTGAGTGAGTGAGTGAGTGAGTGAGTGAGTGAGTGAGTGAGTGAGTGAGTGAGTGAGTGAGTGAGTGAGTGAGTGAGTGAGTGAGTGAGTGAGTGAGTGAGTGAGTGAGTGAGTGAGTGAGTGAGTGAGTGAGTGAGTGAGTGAGTGAGTGAGTGAGTGAGTGAGTGAGTGAGTGAGTGAGTGAGTGAGTGAGTGAGTGAGTGAGTGAGTGAGTGAGTGAGTGAGTGAGTGAGTGAGTGAGTGAGTGAGTGAGTGAGTGAGTGAGTGAGTGAGTGAGTGAGTGAGTGAGTGAGTGAGTGAGTGAGTGAGTGAGTGAGTGAGTGAGTGAGTGAGTGAGTGAGTGAGTGAGTGAGTGAGTGAGTGAGTGAGTGAGTGAGTGAGTGAGTGAGTGAGTGAGTGAGTGAGTGAGTGAGTGAGTGAGTGAGTGAATGAGTGATAGATGGATGAAGGAATTGAGTGAGTGATTGATTGAGCAATGGATGGATGGAATAAGTGGATTGATTATTTCATTGATTCATTCATTCATTGATCGATGGATCGATCGATCTTTTTATTGATTTATTAGTTGATGGAGGGATTTTTAAGAGATTCGTTGATTGATTGGCGTATTTGAGCGATCGATGAATCCATTGATAGACTGATTTATTCAATCATTTGCACTGCACTCACAAGAAAGCTTGCTACATCCACAAACGGATCCACAACCGGATTGAACCTTGGGCGGTTTGACGTCACTTTCCATTTTCTGTGTCTTGTCCGACTTGACCACTCCACTTGCTTCCCCTGCCTGGTCTGGTTGCTTCCTGTGTTTGGGTTACACAGTGTGTTTCGGTTTAGACAGTGTGTTTAGGTTTGGACAATATGTGTTTTTTTACAATTTATTAAACAAGAAGTGCAAAGCCCATACGACTCACATGCTTGACCTTGACCTTTACATGACCTTGACCTTCAGGTGACATTCAAGGTCAAGGTCAAACAACTAAACCTACCAATGACATCATACACTAAGAACTGCTTTACACATTTTTCCTACCAAAATACATGTGGTCAAGGTCATCCAAGGTCATGCAACACAAAGCTGTTAATTGAAGACATAGGAAGCACAATGGTGCTTATTGGCACTTTCTACCATGAGATATGGTCACTTTTAGTGGTTCACTACCCCATTTTGGTCACATTTCATAAGGGTCAAAGTAACCTTGACCTTGATGATATGTGACCAAATGTGTCTCATGATAAAAGTATAACATGTGTACCACAATTTTATGAAGTTTGGAAGAGTTATCTTCCATAGTTCAGGGTCAAGGTTACTTCAAAATATGTATACAATCCAAATTTAAAGAGCTCCTGTGACCTTGACCTTGAAGCAAGGTCAACCAAACTGGTATCAAAAGATGGGAATTACTTTGCCCTATATACCATATATAAGTCAGGTGTCCATTCTTAAAAACTTCAGAGAAAATTGGAAAAATGTGAAAAATTGCTGTTTTTTAACATTTACGGCCCCTGCGACATTGACCTTAAAGCAAGGTCAAGTCACTTTGCATGTTTTTGTACGCCTTGTCATTATACACCATCATTCCAAATTGGGTGTTGATAGACTTATTAGTCTCCGAGAAAAATCCAACGTTAAAGTTTTCTACGGACGGCAGGACGCCCGGACGCCCAGACGCTCGGACGCCCGGATGGACGACACGGGTGACCTAGTATGAAAGTATAACATGTATACTACAATGTTATGAAGTTTGGAAGAGTTATCTTCCATAGTTCGGGGTCAAGGTCACTTCAAAATATGTATACAATCCAACTTTAAAGAGCTCCTGTGACCTTGACCTTGAAGCAAGGTCAATCACACTGGTATCAAAAGATAGAGATTACTTTGCCCTATATACCATATATAAGTCAGGTATCCAATCTCAAAAACCTCAGAGAAAATTGGGAAAATGTGAAAAATTGCTGTTTTTTAGACAACATTTACAGCCCCTGCGACCTTGACCTAGAAGCAATTTCAAGTCACTATGTATGTTTTTGTACGCCTTTGCATCTACACCATCATGCCAAATTGGGTGTTGATAGACTTAATAGTCTCCGAGAAAAATCCAACGTTAAAGTTTTTTACAGACGCCCGGACGCCCGGACGCTCGGACGGACGAAAAGGGTGAGTACATAGACTCACTTTTGCTTCGCATGTGTGTCAAAAACCCCAAAGAATACAACTATCAAGGTTGGATCATAGTAACTGTAACAGAAATGTACATGCAATCACAGCGACCCTCATTCCTGGAAAATAGAATTCCACTTCAACTTAAAATTCTCAAAATTACCTGCCATTCTAGCTGCACACTCTTTTGTATTCAACACATTAAACATAAATTTATTAAAGTCTTCAAATAAAAGCAATTCATTCATGGATCATTTGTAATGTATATGTTTCTTTCCTAGCAGAATGATATGGTTTGTACATGCATTATAGTCTGGCGAGCCAAACAAAATATCTTGCTTATTCAAATGTAAGGGAATCTTTGTCTTGCTACGAAGGAAACCAATAATTTCTTTCCAAAAGGTTTCACTAACAATACAGTCAACAAAGAGATGTTCCAAAGTTTCGGGTTCTGTCAAACAGAAAGAGCAGACATTACTCTGAACAATCTTTAGTTTAAACAAATATTCATTAACGGGTAGTATTATGTGCAGAATTTTATACTAAATGTTCCTAAGTTTCACTTCTCTTGTTGCTACAAAGGGAATCACATAATACCACCTCCATGGCAATTCAGATACTCCCAATCTTTTTTCCCAAGATGTTTGCGAAGTAGGTTTTTGGCTATTGTCACTAAGAATTGTATAATACATTCTCGCAAGTTTTGTTTTATTTTTTTAGCAAAAAGGATCGTATCGGTAGTTCCTTCGCACAAGCAATACTACTTGTAGTAGCTCTTTCGAAACTACTCTTCCAGTGAGCGGGGATTATACTTAGTAGTTTTGCATATGTATTGTGTCTTTCTGTTTTGACTCCATAACTTGAGCGATGTGATTGAGTTAAGTTATGTTGAACTTCTTGTACGTTTCTGTTTTTGTATGTATGTATTATGTTTTTGCCACCGACAAAACGAATTTCCTTGTACAATGAGGACAATAAAGTATCTTGTATCTTGTATCTTGTATATGCCAAAACGTTTTCTTGTAGGCTAAAGTGACATTTTAACTCTTCAAATGATTTAAATCCCCTGTTCGGATGGACAATATCTTTCATACTTCTAATTCCTTCGTCAAACCATGTTTTTTAAAGTAAGTTTTATCTTTATATTGCGGGTTGTTCCAAAATGGCTGATGTAAAAGGTCACATGTCAAAACGTGCCGATAGTGCTTGCTTACAAATTCGTTCCAGATTTCCAAAACCTGCTTCCAGAAAACGTTTCTCACACTGCTTATTGCTGTCTGACTTATACATCCCCCAGTTTCGATTAAAGTGTTAATATCAATTACTTTTCCGAGAGGAATACCCATTTCAAGTGCTTGGGCTAATCTATTGATCCATGTTAGTTTTAGCGCCCTGTCATATGCATGAAGATCAGTCATCTGCAAACCTCCTTCAGAATATGGTTGGGTAATTACAGTTAGCTTTATCTTATCTATCTTGCCTCCTTCTGGAGTTCCTTC
>JAWQFJ010021321.1:0-5000 GCA_034096865.1 Theodoxus fluviatilis
GCAACTGCAATGACCCGGCGCGCCGCCGTCTCGTCAAGTGCACTGCCCGCGACTGACCATGTCACGACATACACAATGCCCGTTCACGACAAATTTTAGTTTGGTTTCCATCACCCCATATCAGTCTGTCTCCAGAGGAGGCCAGGCAACTACACTAGTCACAATAAGTTAAGGGTCACTCTTGAAATTTTATGAAATTACAATTTCTTGCAATGCTAACTGAAAAAAGGAGTTACCAGACAAAAGCTTGACAGTGGTTGCGTATGGCATTATTCTGCAGTGTGAAGGAGCCTTTAGCGCGTTACCCTTTGTTGAAAAAGCGTTCACGTACGGTACAACGAAGCCGTTTTTAGAATTTGTAACACATGGCTGTTGAAATAAAAAAAATGCACGTGCCCGACCAATGTCCCATGAACAGTTTTCTACGGTTGTTGGATAAAAAGGGAAACGAAAATGTTATCAAATCACTGCAGAGAAAGACATGAGTGTGAGGCGCTGAATGACGGAAAGACTCACTCTCAACCGTCTGGCAACTTCTCTTTGAGAAACATCATCCTGGGCCCAACCCAGGGCTCGGCCATGATCAACAGTCGTCGGCTTTCTTCTTGCGACCATGTCTTTCTCAGCAGTGATTTGGTAACATTTTCGTTTCCCTCTTTATCCAACTACCGTTGAAAACTGTTCATGGGACATTGGTTGGGCACGTGCATTTTTTTTTTTTTGAACAGTCATGTGTTACAAATGTAACGGGTCAGCGATTTGCATTCTTTTTCCTAAAAAGGGCTTCGTTGTACCGCACGTGAACGCTTTTTCAACGAAGGATAACGCGCTAAAGGCTCCTTCACACTGCAGAATAATGTCATACGCAACCACTGTCAAGTTTTTGTCTGGTAACTCCATTATTTCAGTAAGAATTGCAACAAATTGTAATTTCATAAAATTTCAAGAGTGACCCTTAACTTATTGTGACTAGTGTAGATCCGCCTCGCTGCCAATACTGTGTGCGCTCTAGTCGACACAACAGGTCCAGAAGCGCACAGATGCGCAATCTGCAATTTCACAGCAATACACAATTCAAGAAGCACTATTCTTCTGCTCAACAAGCGTATGCTTTCACCTCCATTTCGACCGGGTATCAGTCTATCTTCTTCACGAGGGGAAGCGAACGTGTCCGGTTTACCTGCGTCGGCCTGCCCGCGTTCGAGTCCGCAACACACGGTCAGGTCGCGGCACGACAAGAGACCATATCGAGCGAAAAGAAAAACAAATTTAAAAGCACAAATGCCGAAGAAAACTCACAAACAGGTTCCTTCCTCTTTCGTCTGCCTATGGAGGCGACGTCCCTAACTCGGTAGGTGGCCACGAATGCAGCACACCATAGTACATTGCCGGAGCTAATCAGAGTACGTCCATCCTCCTCGACAGCCTAGCGCAGAGTGAGTGATAGAGAGAGAGAGAGAGAGAGAGAGAGAGAGAGAGAGAGAGAGGTGGGGGGAGAGGAGGAAGACCAAATGAAACGGTACATGTTAGGTATATTTCCTTCACGAAAAGACTCGAGATGAATAAACCACGACAATCACTTTTCTTACACTCTGATATTTATAGCGGAAGAGATTCCGTTACTTGGGGCAGTATGTAAAACCTGTTACGGGCACAAGAAGGATGTGCTCAGGCAGGGGTACGGGTGAGACATACCTAAGGGTAGGAAAGGTAATGACACGAAATGTTGCTCCTCCCAAGACCTGGCCAATAAAGCGAGACGCCTGTGGGCAATACTCTCATCCAACGCCTGTTTCCCTTCCCCTCTTTTGCTCCCTGTCTTTCCCCTCCTTCCCCCTCCTTGTCTTTCCCCACCCTTCCCGCTGCTTCACAACCTCCTCCCCTCCCCACCCCTTCCGTCACACCTGAACACCCACCCACCCTCTCCGTCACACCTGAACACCCACCCACCCTCTCCGTCACAGCTGACTGAGAGTGAGGATGGCCGCACGGGGTCGCCTTGGGACGGGCCCGGCAAGAGAGAGAGGTAGAGAGAGAAAGTAGGGCGCACTTTATCTACATCCATCTCCACCCGCAGGTGATAGCACGAGGGCAATAGAACTGCGCTATCTAAGCGCTAGATATTTCTTGAATACATTCACAAGATCCCTGTACAATGTTGGATGAATTGCGACTGGGACATGTTTATGTAGATCTAAGATGTGATGACATGAAGACTTTTGATTGCATGTAAAAAGACACAAGAGATTATACCAACAACAACTGTAGACCCTTTTGTTGTTGATGGACTTAATCAACACATGATAAGTACATACTAAGAAAACGTATTTTCGTTGGTAATCTTTTATGTTTCTATACGTTTTTATACCGCCATATTGTTGTTCTGCAAAATAAGCAAATGTTAATGTCTATATTTATTTCATGGGTGCTTCTGTTGCTCAATGTTTGATTTTAAGGGACAAGACATTTTCGCCCTGGGTCAAAAACTTCGACTGTTTTATCCGTCATGACTCCACAGTTACATGGGTGCTGTTCCAATACCAACGAATAACAGCTCCTCGTGTCTCCAAATAGCTATGCTGATTTTCGTATCTCTTCCATCTCGCTATAATTATGTCTAGCATGAAATGGAATGTCACTGCGCGCGATTTCATGGGCCCCGTTTTGCAGCAACTGCTGCAATAATTAGTCGAGTGTTCGTTGCGAATGTGTGTTTCCTTCCTAATGACCATCGAACACGAGGCGACACGATGTGGTGCTCGCAGCAGAATTTTGCAGCGTGAGCCATTCAGTCAAGCAGCAAGATCTTGCAGCATGCACTGAATCTTGTTGCCTCGTGTACAATAGGCAGAAATGTATCAGCTGTATTGTGTTACCAAGCAACTGCAGAATGGTACAATCCGACGGTGGGGCCTGCATGCGAGTTGCCAGGCGATGGAGTTGCAAGAGAACTTTCCTTCTCACCTGTCTCCACGTTTTGCAAGAAGATTTGAGTGCACTGGAACGCGGAGGCATCGCCGTCTTAATCCAGAGCTTGGGCAGCTCCCATTGTCGCCATCAACGTCTGGCTTTATCTCTCTCTCTCCATGGCCACCACTTCTAAGCCTGGATGTTTCCAGGGTGATGGTTGCAAGTCAATCTGCCCCCTTCCGCTTTTAAATTTCGTTCAGTGTCGTGTCAACGGATTAGAGCGAGGCCACAGGGATGTGGTGTCATGGCTAGGAAATCTGCACACCACGGCACCCATGCATCGCTTTTCATAAAGACATATTTATTGCCCCGAGGTGATACCCATCTTCCTTTCCGGTAACCCCCTGTGCAAAAACTGTATGCATGATGCAGCTTGTTCGTGAGAAAGCTGTGCATGAAGTCGGGTTTCATCGGGAGAAAAAGTGGCATGGGAGTTCACAGCTATGTCGGATGAGACTTCAGTGATTAATAGAATCAAACCACGCTATGGAGAGTTGTCCGGTAGATGATTTTCAGAGAACTGAAATCAGTCACAGATGCTTAGATAAGTTCAGTCAAGGCACTAAGAACAGCAGGCATGAAGACGCTATTTGGGGCAAGCAGTTGGTCTATGGAATGGTCGGTTTGTATTATATGCTGTCACGATGGCAGGGAAGACCTTGGACAAGGGACTGGACAACGGCCTTTTCCCATTCTTTCCAAACTGCTGAGCTGTGAAATGTAGACGATATTCCGTGAACCAGTGTGCACGTTGTTGAGATGGCGGCAGTGTTAGCTCAGTCACACTGAAAGACAGCAAAGGAACTTTACTCTGGCAAACGAGAGTCTCCCCGGCCTCCATGCGCACATTACTATGGTCGAGTGAATCTGTTGATAATCTTCTCGTAAAAGAACTGAAAAGTTCACGTCTGTGAGTCCAAACTCTTCATTGTAGTACGGGGAAAGAATTACTCAAGTTTTACGCACCCAATATCAAGTCGGAAATACACTCGCCAAATTGTGAAAACACTTTTTTAAAAACAACTTTACATCCTTTATGTATTGCTAAATAATCGTTTCAGGAAAATCGACACGTATCTTGAAGGCCACATTAAAATCCCTTCAAGTGTCCTGGAAGAGGTTTTTAATGCAGATTTCATCGCATGACTGCAAATCTGCGTCATGCAGCGAAAATAGCCCGCCTTCCCTTAGGAGGAAGAGAGAAAAGCTGAATGCACAGCCTTGATACTTGTACAGAGACGGGCAGCGATGCATGTCTGTCGTTTTCACGAGGTTCCGGTACGGTAGATATCTTTCTCCTCAGTTGGTGAGGACTACGTGACGGGAAATGATAAGTCGTCGAAAAATTGTCGCCAAATCCAAGGCGTGTCTGCTTTGTGTGCATTAGATGGGGAGCGCTGGGTGCAGTGCAGGCTGTGTGAGAGTGCAGAGTGTCAGAGTACAGGCTGTGTGAGAGTACAGGCTGTGTGAGAGTGCAGGCTGTGTGAGAGTGCGGGCTGAGTGAG
The DNA here is from genome assembly GCA_034096865.1 of Theodoxus fluviatilis. NCBI lineage: Eukaryota > Metazoa > Mollusca > Gastropoda > Cycloneritida > Neritidae > Theodoxus > Theodoxus fluviatilis. The sequence continues at coordinate 4,476 of JAWQFJ010021321.1, forward strand.
AGTGCAGAGTGTCAGAGTACAGGCTGTGTGAGAGTGCAGAGTGTCAGAGTACAGGCTGTGTGAGAGTGCAGAGTGTCAGAGTACAGGCTGTGTCAGAGTACAGTTGTGTGAGAGTACTTGCTGTGTAAGAGTGCAGGCTGTGTGAGAGTGCAGGCTGTGTGAGAGTATAGGCTGTGTGAGAGTGCAGGCTGTGTGAGAGTACAGGCTGTGTGAGAGTACAGGGTGTGTGAGAGTACAGGCTGTGTGAGAGTGCAGGCTGTGTGAGAGTGCAGGCTGTGTGAGATTGCAGGCTGTGCCAGAGTGCAGTCTGTGTCAGAGTGCAGGCTGTGTGAGAGTGCGGGCTGTGTGAGAGTGCGGGCTGTGTGAGAGTGCGGGCTGTGTGAGAGTACAGGCTGTGTGAGAGTACAGGCTGTGTGAGTGTACAGGCTGTGTGAGAGTGCAGGCTGTGTGAGAATACAGGCTGTGTGAGAGTGACACCTGTGTGAAAGTGCAGGCTGTGTGAGAGTGCGGGCTGTGTGAGAGTAC
>JAWQFJ010021321.1:10000-12501 GCA_034096865.1 Theodoxus fluviatilis
AAGCCCAGAGCCCCGAGCCACAGGCGTTATCGCATTGGTTCCCTCAGCTTCTTGCCTCAATTGGTGGATTCTCTCCGAGCCTGCCTTCAACAATCCGGTCACGTGATGTACAACCGGATGTGCAACCTCGTTAGTCGATGACAACAGGGTGATTGATGGCAACCGTAACTCCAGCGATTAGTCCAAATGGCGCGATGTATTACTGGTCCAACTGCGTTGTTCGTTTCATCTTGCTACAGTCACATGATTCATATGAACTGCTCCGCCTCTTCCTTCGTCATGCACATAGTAGCGCACCCGGCTCGCCCATTCTTTTTTGGTTGTTGATTGTTTTCTTTGCCTTTTGTTTCCTTTGGCTTGGTTTCGTAGTTATTCCTCTTCATCTTCTTCACACGAAGAGTGATCAAACCAGAGCAAAAACTTCCGCGGTGGCTGTACATACCAAGCGCTAGAACACTAGGTCTCAAAAACATCATTCAAGGATTATTTTGGCGGCACGTGACTTACATGCGAAAATTATCCAAGTATTCAAATTTTTCGCAAACCTACTGCGAGACTTTTAACAGAGTAAAATTATAAGGCAAAAGAAGTTGTAAAGCGACAGGATTGTGGACGCCATTGAACGCAGAGCTGCTGAAGCCGACGAGCCCGGGCACTTAGGGGATCTTTTCGCGCGCTAACAATGCACGTGTGATGAAGGTAGTTATGCAACAGGCTGTGGGAGGAGGGGAGGGAGAGAAAGAGAAGAAGAGGGAAGAAAGGAAGGGAGCAAGGTGAAGGAAAATGGGGGAGGGGGGGAGAGGGAGAGAGGAAGAAAAGAGGGGGGGGGGAGAGGAAAGAGTGAGGGGAAATAAAGGAGGGGAAAAAGAGTAAAGACACAAAGGATCAGCGGTTAAAAAGGCCAACCATTGGGAGGGGCCTACGCTTAAGGAATCCATACCGCGTCCTCCTCCAAACTGCCACAGCCGCGAAACCGGACGCGCGCGCGAGAATGCGACGAAGAGATGAGAATAGAGGAAAACCTGGATAGACCAGCAGAGGTAGACAACTCGCCTCCCGGCCACTCGCTCCGTACCATCAGGAAAGAACAGTTCTCTTGCAAACTTTCTAATCTCACGGCGGGTAGGAACGTCCCGTCCCTATGAAAAAAACTCCCTTGAGCAGCGGCTTATAGAGCCCGAAACCTATACTATGGTAGTGTGAGCGAGCTGCCGTACCACCGGAGAGGGGGTTCATTGTCTCGAACTGGCTACGTGGGCAGTGGAAGGTGGGGAGGGGGGGGGAAAGCAAGGGATTTCTGGGAAAGAGTCCCACGTGTGGTCGAGTTCCGCATCTCGTCGCTATTATACCGTGTGGTCGATGACGGGAGGAGGCGGCGACGGTAATGAAGTCCGGAGAGGAGAAAATAAATAGGCACGGTACGAGTGATATCAGATTGGCGAGGGGACCCACGAGCAGAAACTAATGTATTAGCGATCTTGTGTGGCCACAGGCGAATCACGTGTTAAGGGGACCTTGATGTTATATTGAAGGAAGCGAATATGAACAGGCGGGGACGCTTAAAGACGGTATGGATTTCTTCGTTCAGATTGCTGGAGAACGGGACAAGGGGTGTGAACTGTGGCGAGCTCAGTTCATGGCTCTCCCGGATATGATCGAAGGGCTTCTTGTTGTAATGATGGCAGGGGGGACTACAGCAGTCGTGGTCATAAGACATCCTCTGGTCTCTAGAAGTGAGAAAGGGGAATTGCTGGTGATTAGATCCAAGGGGGGTCTGGTAGTGTGAGGAGCAGGCGTCACCGTTGGGAACCTGGGTGGGGCGTGTTACATTAGAAAGAGGAAGAGAGTTGGCTCGGACTTAGGATGTAGGGTTGTAGACGGAACTTTGAGATTCGCTCGCCGAGGTAAATCAACTAATCCTTAATGAATATCGTAACGGGCGAGTAAGTCTAGAGAGACCTGGCGTAACGACACAATCAGAATGGCAACTGTGAAATAGGGGGAGGATCCCTTTATATAAATGGAAGCCCCCGGACGAATCGGGTTGATGAGCTACGACAGGACTGAAGATCTTAGTGGCGTGAGTTAGTTTCATGCCGTAATCACGAAGGGCCCACGGATAGTAGTTCGACGGTGATTATTGTCTTCCGCCATATAGCTTTTATCCGGGGGACAATTGATTGCTGGGAATCTGGTGGGGAAAAAAACAATAAGTCCCTGATATCCGGGAGATTTGTCCCGGGCTAGGTGTCGATTGCTACTTCGGTACGTTTTACCCGCCTATTGGTGAACATATAGACGTATAGGGATAAATGTCTTCCTTTAAGTGGTAGCGTTGAGATTTGGGTTGAGTAATCAGCCTCCATGAGCTATTAGCGGGTTCAGATGCGGACTCTAACGGGAAATGTGAGTTTTTGGTGTGGAGAATGGGGTTGCAATTTTCTAAATTGTTTGCGGGAAGCCCCCTGCAGTAGCTTGGGTGCATTTTAGATGCGCCGCTT
>JAWQFJ010021322.1:7500-12500 GCA_034096865.1 Theodoxus fluviatilis
GTTAAAAGTGGAAAAAATATGTGACCGGGTGAAGTGAAGTCCAAAGCCTCTACATGGACTCTCTCTCTCTCTCTCTCTCTCTCTCTCTCTCTCTCTCTCTCTCTCTCTCTCTCTCTCTCTCTCTCTCTCTCTCTCTCTCCCTCCCCCCTCCCCCCCGACATTGGTTCCCCTCTCTCCTCCCTCTATCATGTATCCTGCGTCTCAGTTGCCCATGTTATACATGTTGTAAGACCAACCTACTGTGTAGCTTTTCAGTCCGGGAGGGTGGCAGAGCGGCCTTTCCTTATTGTTTGTTAATTGAACTTGACATGTGACCGCGGACAGTTCCCCCCAGTCGTGCTTGCGTGCTATGCCTAAATTGTTAGGTACAAGAGACAAATTTGATGCTTTCTCTAAATTAAGACATCTGATTGCAATGGTGCAATATTCATTCGGTTGACTTTATTATGCCTATCGAGGTAACACTTGGTATGAATAATATTGGTTAAGTATAAGGCAGCAATCAGCCTTTTTCTATCGTTAAGAAAACACAAACTCTGGGACAGGCTGGGATCGCGACGGCCGATCCCAAGCCTGGCTCCCCTGACGTCCGCGCATTTCCTTGATAAGAAGGGACTGTCGGCAGACCCGGGGAGACGACCACCACCAGTCTCTTGGGAGACCACTGTCATCCAGGTATAACAAAGAAAACTGGAAACGCCACGGGTTTGCCTCCTCCCTATCTTGTACATCAACGGACCAGGAGCCTGCATCACCGACCAGACACAACATCACCTAGGCTCCACCACATTCTGGCGGCGTCGGCAGGATTGACAGGAAATGAAAGGCGAAATCATCAGTTTTGATGACTGTGTGACCAGCTCCACAACACCATCGGCGATGGAACAACCAGCCTCCTCAGCCTTAGAACTACTGGCCACAGCTGCTGCTGCAAGGACACATGTGCTTCCTGCAGGTGACTCTCCCTACCCTTCTGCCCGAGAGTCCATGTAAAGGCTTTTTTGGGCTTCACTTCACCTGGTCACAAATAGTATCCAGAACAAGCTGTTTTTGGCACAATGCTGTAATGCGAAGGGTCAAGTCTATTACGCATTCATTGCGAACTGCGCCAGAGTCACCACTGATTGGGGTTCACAGAATGCCCATGAAGCACGGTGCTCACTTCTTCATCCTCGGGACGTGAGGGGTTGTCACAATCGCTGAACTGAGTTTCTGTTTGCCCAGCTTGCTGAAAAAGACAGGGTGATTTGGACTAAAACTACAGTATTAGTAAGTCTACTGACTGTAACTGTTTCTGTCAAGTCTCTAACAAAATGATTGTTTTGCCTCTCTTGGTAAAATTTCCTGTCTGATCTGTCACATATTTCCATTCATGCTCTCTGAATTATATTTAATCAAACACCATATTTTTATTGATTGCGCCTTCTCATCAATCAATTAGCATATATCGATTAGGTCGCGCTTTATTTGCATATGGTGGCGGTCATTTTGCAATCTGATTAGGGCGTAACAATTAAGACAAGGTTAAAGCTGCTTTATAGAGCTGAGTATTTGAAATACTGATAACTATTTCAGTGTGCTTATAATTCATAATTCATTCCTGGCGCACGTGCAAGTCCTTCATGGCAAAGCTAAGAAACAAACTTAAAACTAGAAAGCACTCCGAGAGCACAAACCTCCGTCAAGGAAGCCACAGATTCTCTTCCATGGCCTGTATAACTCAGGCAGCATGTTTTGCTAGCCAGGCCTGTATAACTCAGGCAGCATGTTTTGCTAGCCAGGCCTGACGGTATGAAATGGCCTGTATAACTCAGGCAGCATGTTTTGCTAGCCAGGCCTGACGGTATGACGTTTAGTTCCTTTTAGCGCCTGCTAGCTGTCTCTGAGTGTGGAACGCAAACGCCGGCGGAGGTAGGAGCATGACGTCATCAACTTCGAGATGCGCGATAACATATCTCTTTATGAATCTTATTAAAAAAACGAGATAACAGAGAACCTCCGAAATTTCAAGGATTGTTTATTGAGTAAAACCCTGACCTTCGACCAAATTTCATCAGGATCCGTCGGGAACTTTGAGTTGTATTGCCAAATAACGAACACACGTGCGAATTAACCGAGGGGAAAAACCCCAACTCTAGAACACTCGGAGAGTTACAAACCTCCGCCAAGGCCACCACAGCGGTGGAGGTATCGCACAATCTCCTCCATGGCCTGTATCATCCAGGCAGGATGTTCTCCTAGGCAGGCCTGACGATACCAAGTAATTTTAGCGCCTGCTAGCGGTCTCCGAGTGTGGAACGCATACGTAAGCTTGCATGCAGCACGTGCCAACCTATCGCATAGAGCAATTCAATTTATTTTCGTGGTTATAAATCCAACACGACATAACAGATAACCTCCGAAATTTCATGAATTGTTCCTTGGATGAAACCCTCATCTTCCACCAAATGTAATCTGAAGCCGTTATGAACTTTCGAAGTTATTTTGACAAATAATTAAGGAACGAACGAACTAACCAAGGGAAACGTATAACCTCATTGGCGGAAGAAACAAAAACTACCCACGCTACACCGAGAAGCCAACACAAGGCCAGAGTCCATGATTTCTCACGCTGCCTTGAGCTGTTTGACCTGACCTTGCCCTTTTGTGCAACTTCCGGTCTGGCGGTGTCTGCCGCAAGAGGAAGTCACCCCGGAATCTACCATTTGCTTCGACTTCCGCCGGATACGGAAGTCATCATGAGTGTTAGTCGAAAAAGTTTCCGCCTCAAAATATATTCCCCTTCCGCTACAACTACTTTCCCCTTGTACGTGCAGTTCACCTCAGCGGACCCCGTTTTTGAGTAGGAAGTTTTGAAAGAAGATTAGCGGCTGAAAAAGCAATGGATTCCACAAGGGTGGTCGCGTGAATCGATATGCGTCTTCAAAGAAGAAACGCGTGTTCTGTTTGCATCACGTGATGAGTTAAAATAAAAGTTTTGGCTGCGTGTTTGGACAGGGAAGTTTCACAGACGTTTCCTGTGTAGGCTACTCTCGCTGCAGATCGGGCGTCGTCTGGGAATCAGTTCTTCTTCAACCGTTTTTGCTCGCTGCTGTTTGCCACGTGAGTTGGGTTCATTCGAAACGAGAGGGTCTGCATGAAAGATGTACTTTTTGCGATAGTTGCATTCTTTCAAGAGGGACATAGTACATAATTCTACTTTCATCCATAGATGTCCTAAAATAAAGGAATGAAGCAGCAGCAGCAGCAGCAGGAGGAGGAGGAGAAAAAAGGGGGAGAAGTAAAAAGAAGAGGAGGAGGAGGAAAGCAAAGAAGGAGGAGGAGGAGGAGGAGGAGGAGGAGGAGGAGGAGGAGGAGGAGGAGGAGGAGGAGCAGGAGCAGGAGGAGCAGGAGGAGGAGCAGGAGGAGGAGGAGTAGGAGGAGGAGGAGGAGGAGGAGGAGGAGGAGGAGGAGGAGGAGGAGGAGGAGGAGGAGGAGGAGGAGCAGGAGCAGGAGGAGCAGGAGGAGGAGCAGGAGGAGGAGGAGTAGGAGGAGGAGGAGGAGGAGGAGGAGGAGGAGGAGGAGTAGGAGGAGGAGGAGGAGGAGGAGGAGGAGTAGGAGGAGGAGGAGGAGGAGGAGGAGGAGGAGGAGGAGGAGGAGGAGGAGGAGGAGGAGGAGGAGGAGGAGGAGGAGGAGGAGGAGGAGTCGAGGTAGTAGTAGTAGGCGTTCGTCAGTCCTGGAGGTCGAAGTATTTGTACCGCATGAGACCAGTCCCGTCCCATCCACAGCGTCTACAGTGACTCTGGAGTCCAGTGCTTGAGTGGCAGTCCCATCCACAGCATCTACAGCGACTCTGGAGTCCAGTGCTTGAATGGCAGTCCCATCCACAGCATCTACAGTGACTCTGGAGTCCAGAGCTTGAGTGGCAGTCCCATCCACAGCGTCTACAGTGACTCTGGAGTCCAGTGCTTGAATGGCAGTCCCATCCACAGCGTCTAGAGTGACTCTGGAGTCCAGTGCTTGAATGGCAGTCCCATCCGCAGAGTCTAGAGTGACTCTGCAGTCCAGTGCTTGAATGGCAGTCCCATCCACAAAGTCTAGAGTGACTCTGGAGTCCAGTGCTTGAATGCCAGTCCCATCCTCAGAGTCTACATATGAAGGTTGACTCAGTCTGTTCGCCTGTGCTGGTGCTTTACCATGTCAATGTGGAACAAACTCCTCTGCGGTGCCTTTCTCTCGGCGCCTCTGTCTGATGCACCTACTACCCCGGTGTCCACGCGGATCCCCAGTGCTTTAAATCTCGTTTTGCGGGTAACTTTGTACCGCGGCTGTTGACCACCGGCTGGGTTCTTTCCTCTGCATGTTCTCCGAAGAGGACATCTATGGGTGCTCGCCCAAATCTCGACTTTGAGAAATGTCGACAAAATACGCTACTTAGTTGAGAAAAAAATAGTGCCAGTAGAAAAAACCTGAATACAACACATCTCTAGAGGACGACAAATAATTAGTAATGTTTTCCTACCGTTTGAGATCTTTATTTCTCTATCTTCCAAATTTGCGGACAGTTTGTATCATCATCGGCTTTGACGCTTGAGATGCAAAGATAATTTGGCTTCTCTGATGCAACACGCTGTAAATTGAGGGTAAAACTACACCATCCTTCATCCATCCCTCTGTTCTGTACAACATTTCTCTTCTCCTTTTCTTTCCGTCTTGTCTCCTTCCCTTCTTCCCTTCTTTCCTCCTGGCAGACTGCACGGCCTTTCGGATGGAGATGTGAAATCACGTACAGCTGCGCAGTGGCTGGTTCCACAACTCCAGGGCAGCACGTGCATGCAATTTTGCTGCCTACTGCCAGACAACGCCTAATTTTAGCTGGGTCTTCGTGACACTACAAGAGCTGGTGCCAAGTCAACGAGTCACCGCCTGTTCTCGGTGTGCACCTTGACATTTCCCTCCTCGCAGACTTTGTCTGGTCTGCGAAGCCCGGTTTTGATGGAACCCAAACACCGGAGCAAAGA
>JAWQFJ010021322.1:17500-22500 GCA_034096865.1 Theodoxus fluviatilis
TCTACACGTGTGGCAAGCAATGAGCGCTATGCACGTGTGGCAAGCGATGAGCGCTATGCACGTGTGGCAAGCGACGAGCACTGTGCACCTGTGGCAAGCGCTGAGCACTGTACACGTGTGGCAAACAATGAGCGCGCTACACGTGTGGCAAGCGATGAGCACTGTACACGTGTGGCAAGCCACGAGCGCTGTACACGTGTGGCAAGCGATGAGCGCTGTACACGTGTGGCAAGCGATGAGCGCTGTACACGTGTGGCAAGCGATGAGCGCTGTACACGTGTGGCAAGCGATGAGCGCTATGCACGTGTGGCAAGCGATGAGCGCTGTAAACGTGTAGCAAGCGATGAGCGCTGTACACGTGTGGCAAGCGATGAGCGCGGAACACATGCGGCAAGCGATGAGCGCAGTACACATGTGGCAAGCGATGAGCACTGTACACGTGTGGCAAGCGATGAGCGCTGTACACGTGTGGCAAGCGATGAGCGCTGTACACGTGTGGCAAGCGATGTGAGGCAAGCGATGAGTGCTGTACACGTGTGGCAAGCGATGAGCGCTGTACACGTGCGGCAAGCGATGTGCGCCGTACACGAAGCGTCGTGTGAAGAGCGTCAGTGTGGAACGTGTGGAATGGCCGCGTGTACAACGGACTTGATGTTTTCATTCAAGATCTCCCTGCATGGGCACTTTATGTTGCAGACGCTCTGTCGACTGTCATGCAACTCACCCCGTGGTTTTTAAATGAGTCTACAGCCATGAAGTAATTCGAAGAGACAACTCAGGCGATGGAGGTCAAGATAAGATCTCTGCAATGTCTTGTTGAAAAAGGCAGCTGAATCAGATGCCTCGCCCAACTGAAGACTCACCACTCTAATCCCAGAATGACACACTCATTGCATGCAATAGGTGTCTCAACATTTTTGGGCCTGCCAAAATTTATCGGTGACAGCCACACAAGAGAGAGATACAGGGCTGAATCATCTGTCATTGCGACACTGAAATTCCACACCAGCCTCACGTTCTTTGAAGTTTTAGCTTGCTCTCACCTAGAGGCAGCTATTTCCACTCACAGAGTTCTTGAACAAGCAACGGCCAACATATTCGCTTCGCCCACATGTTCGAGACCGTCGTGGGAATTCATAACGAAGGTGAATGCACCGACCTTGCTTTTTAAAAATAACGTATTTAAAGATAAAGGTGGCTTTTTATATCGCGATTGTTTACCCATCGATGGATACTCACGCCACTCGCATTTACCCCCTGGTCATCAGGGTACGCTTAAAAAAAATAATAACTCCGACATCACCTCAACTTTTCGAGGAGCATGATATCCGGCTGAGGATAAACTGGCCAATTTTTTTCGAATCGATTTTCCGACTTAGTCTTCGCAGGTACCCGCTTTACTCCTGAGTGGGAAGAAGCACCGTGCTCAAGGAGGCAACCCTGGGACCCGCGCAGCTTCGAGCGCCGTACCCTAGGGTCGCAAGCGACTGCTGGTCCAGCGCTTCCCTCACCCCGCCATTGGGTCTCACCAAAGCAGGCTCCTTGTCGTGTACATTTTGGGACGACCTGTGAACCTCCTCTCCGTTGTTCGACAGATGAGCTCTTCTGTGTTGGGAATCAATTACACATTGAGCGAGTAGTGTAGGAACAGGGGACCGAGTTATATGGCGGAACCGCTGATGAAACGTTTGCCATGCATGCCAGAAAGGAAAATTGTTTTATGAATAACTAAGATCTAATTCACTCTTCTCCTAGGACGAAATCTACCCTCTCCATGGCCAAACATTACTCAACACATGCAATGTCAAACAAATGGAATCTCGCAGTTATTCAAATGTTAATCACTCTTTTGTTGAAAATGAGTGGACGAATATGTTTTTATCTAACTTGTTACTGAGTGTAGTCCTAGGACAACTATCTACAGGCAGACTTTGAATGGCTGCTGTGCTACGGTCAGTTGCTTGCTCTCTCTATGTCAGCCCGACCGCCCGTCCGTCCGTACGTCCGTCCGTCCGTGGTCCGTCCGTCTGTCTGTCTGTGTGTCTGTGTGTCTGTGTGTCTGTCTGTCTGTCTGTCTGTCTGTCTGTGTGTGTGTCTGTCTGTCTGTCTGTGTGTCTGTCTGCCTGTGTGTCTGTCTGTCTGTCTTTCTGTCTGTCTGTCTGTCTGTGGGTCTTTCTGTGTGTCTGTCTGTCTGTCTATCTGTGTGTCTGTCTGTCTGTCTATCTATCTGTGTGTCTGTCTGTGTGTCTGTCTGTCTGTCTATCTGTCTGATTGTCTGTCTGTTTGTCTGTCTGTCTATCTGTCTGTCTGTCTGTCTGTCTGTGTCTCTCTCAGTCTCTGTCTATGTCTCTGTCTCTGTCTCTGTCTCTCTCTCTCTCTCTCTCTCTCTCTCTCTCTGTGTCTGTCTGTCTCTCTCTGTGTCTGTCTGCCTGTCTGTCTCCCCCCCCTCTCTCTCTCTTTCTCTCTATCTCTTTCTCCCTCTCTCACTCTCTCTCTCACTCTCTCTCTCACTCTCTCTCTCTGTCTCTGTCTCTCTCTCTCTCTCACTCTCTCTCTCACTCTCTCTCTCTCTCTCTCTCGGTCTCTCTGTCTCTCTGTCTCTCTCTCTTTGGTTTGGGTTTTCGTAGGCACCGCTCTGTGTCGTCTGTCCATCGTATGTAGTTATGAATGAATGAACGACTGACTGACTGACTGACTGTCTGACTGACTGACTGACTGACTGACTGACTGACTGACTGACTGACTGACTGACTGACTGACTGACTGACTGACTGAATGAATGAATGAACGAACGAACGAACGAATGAATGAATCAACGAAAGAACAAACGAATGAATGGATGACATTATGAGGTTTTACGGTACCCATCATTTTTCAGTCAGTTCATTTGTTTGGGTCCAATTTACTCACCCAGCAGGTTGTACTTTTAAAATGTTGTCTTCCTGTGATGTTTTTGCATAAATTATACGAAATAGCTTTCAAATATAGCTGCCGATAATACACATTTTGGCCAGTTTGTGAAACATAATACCAGAAAGGGAAATAATGATAAGAACTTATAATTTTGCACAGACGTACAGGACATAGGGCAGCATGTCCTCACCCGAAATGAAGACAAATACTCTGAGCATTTTCATTTTAACACTATTTCGCATCTGAACATACGCAATTGAGTCGCAAATTACATACTCAAGATCCTGTACCTTTGACATACAGAAAGACACAGTTTTGATCATGGGTCATCCCATGAAGCAGGCTATATGAACCAAACATGCCAAATTTAAAAGAAAGTCAAACTTCAGAATACAGAGATATGATGTCTGAAATCTAATACATTGCGGTGAAAACTGGAAAGTGAGAAATTTGCATTTGAAGTTCTCATTTCTCATTATTACAGCTGAAGGTAGCGTTTTCCTCCAAACAACACCCCCACCCCCACCCTCCACCCCCCACCCCTATTAAAAATATATTTCTCCCAGAAAAAAGCATTGTCGTATTCTACATTGAATTGACTGCAAAATGATATGAAAAACACATTTTCGGCCAATTTTCACAAGCATTACTGTTTTAAAAACTGGGCACTACTACTTTAAAGAACGTCAACGTCCGCAGGTTATATAAGGCAGTTAATCACGAAAATGACTTGAACTGGATGGAATAAGAGCAGGCCGAGTCTCCATTTTTCGCCTTGTACGAACACAGTAGGGAGACGCATGTGTTTGTGTGTGTGTGCGCGTTTGTATGTATGTGTAGTGTGTGTATGGGTAGTATGTGTGTGCAGTGTGTATGTGTGTGTGTGTATGTATGTGTATGTGTGTGTGTGTGTTTGTGTGTGTGTGCGTTTGTATGTCTGTGTGTGTGTAGTGTGTGTATGGATAATATGTGTGTGTAGTGTGTATGTGTGTGTATATGTATGTGTATGTGTGTGTGTATGTGTGCGTGTGTTTATGTATGAATGTGTGTGTGTGTGTGTGTGTGTGTGTGTGTGATCTTCCTCCCAGCACACGGGGGGTTCCCTTGTAGGAGCAAGACGCTGTCCACGGTCTTCCTCAAAAGCAGCAAGCTCTCTGAAGCCAGAGGATATCCCGGCTGAGCTGGCTTAAGTCGTGGCTTTAAGCTGGCACGGCTGAATTGTCGCTGCGCTGGACGCTTTTTCTTTAGGCTGACCTTGAGCCGTATCCACGGCCATTCTCTTTGTGTGTCAGTGGCACTGAGGCTGGGAAAACCATCAAGATTCGAAACCTTTTGGCCTGACACATGCTTAGTCATCGGGGGGGAAAAAACCCTCCGCGTGTCCTATTGCGAGTCGCGATCTCTTCTGGGACAGGAGGAGAAACGAGGAGGAGGAAATTGTGGTTGGACGTGTTTATCTCCCCTTTGTCTTTCAGGGAGGCACTTTTGGAGCGAATGAGCAGGAAAGTCGCGGCCATTGGCGTCATGACCGTGGGCAAATTTCCCTAAGTCCGCCATCTTGTCGTCTAGTCGGGATGAATTATTTTCTCATCCTTCAACGCCCTCCCCCTACACACAACAATTCCCCCCCTACCCCCATCTCCATTTCCCCAGCCCCATCCTTCCCCCTCCCCCTCTCCTGCTTCCATGGATCAAGGGTGAGAATTGAATGTCAGCGCCTATGGTGATTCATGAAAGACGTGTATATGTTCCCACCATCACCAGCTGTTTGGGCAGACAGGGTCTTCACATAGCCCACAAAGGCTGACAGGCCGTGAATTTTTTTCATTCATTTGATCCATCCGTCCATTCATCCGTACTGTCCATTTATCCGTACAGTCCATTTATCCATCCATCCATTTGTCCTTCCATGAACCCATCCATCCATCCATCCATCCATCCATCCATCCATCCATCCATCCATCCAACCATCCATCCAACCATCCATCCATCCATCCATTCATCCATGCATTTTTCTGTCCATCTATTCATCAATCCCTCCCTCCTTCGATCCCCCCGTTTTATTCGTTGTCTTCCCTCATCAAGGT
>JAWQFJ010021322.1:27500-36470 GCA_034096865.1 Theodoxus fluviatilis
ACCTCCACCACCACCACCTCCACCACCACCACCTCCATCACCATCACCTCCTCCTCCACCACCACTACTACCACCACCACCACCTCCACCTCCACCTCCACCTCCACCACCTCCACCTCCACCACCACCACCTCCACCACCACTACTACCACCACCACCACCTCCACCACCACTACTACCACCACCACCACCTCCACCTCCACCACCACCACCACCACCACCACCACTCCATAGGCAATTTCAAAAGAACGGTTCAGTGGGTCGACGTCTAAGGCGTGATCTCACTAGGACAACCTTCCCAGACAGCCCTGTGGTGGGGAGGGCACATCTGCGCTGACCAGTCACTGTCGAGTGTCTGCCCCTGGATGTGCCGGGGAGAGGGTCACGCTTGATTGACACTTTGGGGTGTCGTCTTGACCTGAGGCTCGCATATATGAATGAGAGCTTGGCCACACGACTTCAAAAGGCAATTTACCTGCTCATTAAGCATTGGGAGACAATGATCTCCTGACGTGACCCGAGGGGGAAATAGATGACAGGTACACAGAGATCAATCCCGCTTCAGAGCGTCCTTTGCTTAGTTGATTAGAGATGGAGGGAAAGGCCGCATTGTTTTGAGCAGACGAAGGTACAGCTTTATGTAGGGACCTAAACACGGTCCTTACCTGGGCGAACTCTCGCGCCCGCAAACCAGGTTCGGAGGGATCGGCAAACCAAGTTCGGAGGGATCGGCGAACTAGGTTTGGAGGGATCGGCGAACTAGGTTCGGAGGGATCGGCAAACCAAGTTCGGAGGGATCGGCAAACCAGGTTCGGAGGGATCGGCAAACCAGGTTCGGAGGGATCGGCGAACTAGGTTCGGAGGGATCAGCAAACCAGGTTCGGGGGGATCGGCAAACCAGGTTTGGAGGGATCGGCAAACCAGGTTCGGAGGGATCGGCGAACTAGGTTCGGAGGGATCAGCAAACCAGGTTCGGGGGGATCGGCAAACCAGGTTTGGAGGGATCGGCAAACCAGGTTCGGAGGGATCGGCAAACCAGGTTCGGGGGGATCGGCAAACCAGGTTCGGGGTGATCGGCAAACCAGGTTCGGAGGGATCGGCAAACCAGGTTCGGAGGGATCGGCAAACCAGGTTCGGAGGGATCGGCAAACCAAGTTCGGAGGGATCGGCAAACCAGGTTCGGAGGGATCGGCGAACTAGGTTCGAAGGGATCGGCGAACTAGGTTCGGAGGGATTGGCAAACCAGGTTCGGGGGGATCGGCAAACCAGGTTCGGGGGGATCGGCAAACCAGGTTCGGAGGGATCGGCAAACCAGGTTCGGGGGGATCGGCAAACCAAGTTCGGAGGGATCAGCAAACCAAGTTCGGAGGGATCGGCAAACCAGGTTTGGAGGGATCGGCAAACCAAGTTCGGAGGGATCGGCAAACCAGGTTCGGAGGGATCGGCGAACTAGGTTCGAAGGGATCGGCGAACTAGGTTCGGAGGGATCGGCGAAATAGGTTCGGAGGGATCGGCGAACTAGGTTCGGAGGGATCGGCGAACTAGGTTCGGAGGGATCGGCGAACCAGGTTCGGAGGGATCGGCAAACCAGGTTCGGAGGGATCGGCAAACCAGGTTTGGAGGGATCGGCGAACTAGGTTCGAAGGGATCGGCGAACTAGGTTCGGAGGGATCGGCGAACTAGGTTCGGAGGGATCGGCAAACCAGGTTCGGAGGGATCGGCAAACCAGGTTCGGAGGGATCGGCAAACCAGGTTCGGAGGGATCGGCAAACCAGGTTCGGAGGGAACGGCGAACCAAGTTCGGAGGGATCGGCAAACCAAGTTTGGAGGGATCGGCAAACCAAGTTCGGAGGGATCGGCGAACTAGGTTCGGAGGGATCGGCAAACCAGGTTTGGAGGGATCGGCAAACCAAGTTTGGAGGGATCGGCAAACCAGGTTCGGGGGGATCGGCAAACCAGGTTCGGGGGGATCGGCAAACCAGGTTCGGGGGGATCGGCAAACCAGGTTCGGAGGGATCGGCGAACTAGGTTCAGAGGGATCGGCAAACCAGGTTCGGAGGGATCGGCAAACCAAGTTCGGAGGGATCGGCAAACTAGGTTTGGAGGGATCGGCGAACTAGGTTCGGAGGGATCGGCAAACCAGGTTCGGGGGGATCGGCAAACCAAGTTCGGAGGTATCGGCAAACCAGGTTCGGAGGGATCGGCGAACTAGGTTCAGAGGGATCGGCAAACCAGGTTCGGAGGGATCGGCAAACCAAGTTCGGAGGGATCGGCAAACTAGGTTTGGAGGGATCGGCGAACTAGGTTCGGAGGGATCGGCAAACCAAGTTTGGAGGGATCGGCAAACCAAGTTCGGAGGGAACGGCAAACCAGGTTCGGAGGGATCGGCAAACCAGGTTCGGAGGGATCGGCGAACTAGGTTCGTGCACCGTAGTTTCTTACCTGGACAAACTCTCGACTCGCAAACTAGATTTGAAAGGATCGGTTAGCCAGGTTTGAGGTTCCCAGAACATGTGGTAGAAACCATCCCAAACCTGCGCTCTGATTGGCTGGTCACAGAGAGCTCCTAAAAGCCTGGAGGCTGCGTGTTTTCTGGAACGGAAGTGCGCAAATGTTGTTCCATCATTTTGTTTTCCTTTGGTTCGCATGCAAAACGCTCATTCCTCGTGCCGCTGATGAACTCCGGGTAATGTTGCCTTCCTCTTGCGATCTTTATCCAATCATGCCATCTTCTTCCGCCTCTTTCTTCGTCGCGACCTATTGGGGAAGCCATTTTAATTAATTTGATTGTCTCAACTTAATCTTGGTTGAGGCAGTGACGTGTGAATATCGTTACAATCAGTTAACCCTTACACTTCCGAGCGCGGATATAGCCGCGGTCCGAGGGTCGTTCCCTTTGCTGTGAAGCTATTATCAGCAACCAAGTACGAGGTCACATGACTTGCTATCACGTGATCAGTGACGCGTCAGTGCAAATGGCGATCAGCTCTGTTTACATTTCGGCGAAGTTTTCGATCGGTATTTCTGGTGTTTTTTGTCGTTGTGCAATGTGACTTTCTGTGCATGACTCTTTCGCGGCACATGAGTCATGAATAGGGATGATATGAATCGTTTTTAGTACGAAATCCCGGGAGATGGTGAAGCTAGCGAGGATGGAAGTACCGTAGCGATGAAGAAGGAAATCTCGACTTGAGTGAAGAAGATGATTCGTCGGAGTGGGACTCTGAGACTGACAGATCCGATGAGGATGCTCAACCCAGCACCTCGAGTGGGCGTGGTCGAACTCGTCAACGTGTTAGTTCTCGACGTGGAAGATTTCGTCGAGATTCCCCGCGACTCGGTGCATTCGATCAGACATTCGACGATGTGCACATCTCGAAAGAAGACCACGTGTACGAAGGGAAGCACGCACCCACCGAATTCCCCCCTCTGGATGCTCTCCCAGTGGACTTTTTTGATCTAGTGTTCCCTCAAGATGCCACCGATCTTCTCGTTGAGCAAACTAATTTGTATGCTCGACAGAAGCGTGCTGAATGCGACTATGACACAAGCCCAGTGGAAATGAGAGCTTTCATCGGCATGCTGTTTTTCATGGGGATCCATTGCCTGCCAGAGATGAACCATTATTTTTCCACCCACTGGGTGCTACGTGTACCGGAGTTCACTGCAAGATTCACGTGGCGAAGATGATGGCAGCTATGGAGCAATCTGCACCTGGCAGACAAAGAAGCTCCAAGACCTGGAGACCCACATTATGACAAGCTGTGGAAGGTGAGGCCTCTCTTCCACCTACTCCTGGGGCGGGTTTCAAAATGCGAAGATCTCGGTAGATCTACGTAGATCTCGCCGAATGGGCAGTTTCATTCTTTGCTTGCTATCGAGCCAATCGAAGACGAGCGTAGATTGAGCGAGGCAGCTTGAGAGGTGCCTAGCTTTTAAGATTCGAGACAAAAGTTCGGCGTGGATGCGTTGACCTGCATTCGATGTGTAAACTGTAGGAGGTTTCACGATCTGTTAATGCATTCAACATACACCTTTGATAAATTAATGCTGTGCATGGCTTATATTTTCTTTGGATGGGTTGCTAGTATCTCGAAATAGAGCGTTTTCTGAATGAACCGGCAACACGTCGGCCATTGAAATGTGGCTAGTTCACCTCTTGTCGTGACGTCTACGCATGCGCATTACTTCGTCACGTTGGGTAGTTTCTTTTTTAGCTAGCTCTTACTGCGAAGCAAGATCTTGCGACCAAGATCGACTACCTATTTTGAAACCCGCCCCTGAGAGCATTTCAGGAGAAGTTCTACATAGACCAGAACACTTCTGTTGATGAGATTATAATAAAAGGGAAGGGCAGGAACCCGATCAAGCAGTACAGGAGAGGGTCAGTGTGCTGAATTTTCATATGTAAAGTTGTATCTCAAATATTGCTCACTAGTCTTGATTGTGTTTTTTTCTTGCTCAGATGGGTTCTCAAAGCTTGTCTGATATGTCAGAATTTATTCCTGGGAATTTTCTGAGTGTAATTTGTAGGTTTAGTATCATTACTAAATTTTTCATCAATTTTCAGGATACATTTTTTCAATCATTGCACCTTATGCAAATGAGCGTGTTTAGGAAAAGTTGATTTTGTGTTCAATGTGTACCCTGTCCTTTTTCCTACCATAGACTGTACAGTTTTGCCTACTTTGCTGCATTGTAAGTAGTTGGGAATTTTTTTCCCCAGATGTACCTGATAAGATAAAAGAGAAGGGCAGGAACCCGATCAAGCAGTACAGGAGAGGGTCAGTGTGCTGAATTTTCATATGTAAAGTTGTATCTCAAATATTGCTCACTAGTCTTGATTGTTTTTTTTCTTGCTCAGATGGGTTCTCAAAGCTTGTCTGATATGTCAGAATTTATTCCTGGGAATTTTCTGAGTGTAATTTGTAGGTTTTAGTATCATTACTAAATTTTTCATCAATTTTCAGGATACATTTTTTCAATCATTGCATGCAAATGAGCTTGTTTAGGAAAAGTTGATTTTGTGTTCAATGTGTACCCAGTCCTTTTTCCTACCACAGACTGTACAGTTTTGCCTACTTTGCTGCATTGTAAGCAGTTGGGATTTTTTTCCCCAGATGTACCTGATAAGACCCAAAAATGCGGAAATACACATGCTTGGCTTAGAATTTTTCTGTTTGTCTCAGGTGTGTCTTTTCTGCTCAAATAGACATCCAAAGTGTGCCTGATGTGTCAGAAGTCATTTCTGAAAAATTACAAGACATCATTTGTAGTTTTTGAATAGTTGCTTATGATGTTTCTTTGTGTTTGCCCCCCTAAACACATGACAAATTTAGAGTTACTGCCCTTGTATGCAAATGAGGTTGTTTAGGAAAAGTTGATTTTGTGTCCAATGTGTACCCTGTCCTTTTTCCTACCACAGACTGTACATTTTTGCCTACTTTGCTGCATTGTAAGCAGTTGGGAATTTTTTCCCCAGGTGTACCCGATAAGACCCAAAAATGCGGAAATACACATGCTTGGCTTAGAATTTTTCTGTTTGTCTCAGGTGTGTCTTTTCTGCTCAAATAGACATCCAAAGTGTGCCTGATGTGTCAGAAGTCATTTCTGGAAAATTACAAGACATCATTTGTAGTTTTTGAATAGTTATTTATGATGTTTCTTTGTGTTTGCCCCCCAAAACACATGGCAAATTTTGAGTTACTGCCCTTGTATGCAAATGAGGTTGTTTAGGAAAAGTTGATTTTGTGTCCAATGTGTACCTTGTCCTTTTCCTACCATAGACTGTACATTTTTGCCTACTTTGCTGCATTGTAAGTAGTTGGGAAATTTTTTCCCAGATGTACCCGATAAGACCCAAAAATGCAGAAATACACATGCTTGGCTTAGAATTTTTCTGTTTGTCTCAGGTGTGACTTTTCTGCTCAAATAGACTCCTAAAGTGTGTCTGATATATCAGAAGTCATTTCTGGAAAGATTCATGTTGTTATATGTAGTTTTATTATTTTTGCTGTTTTTTATCCTTAAATTTTCACAAAAAAATCTAGAAAAATTTAGAGTTACTGCCCTTGTATGCAAATGAGCTTGTTCAGAAAAAGTTCATTTTGTATTCAGTATCTGCCCTGTTCATTTTACTTTAATAAAATGTATAGTTTTATACACTTCAGTGTTTTGGTTGTTTTTTAATATTTTTTCTCCTGAACTCACCAATATTTTCACAAAAGTTGGAAATAGTTACGGAAGTGTAAGGGTTAAGAAACAAAACCTGGGTTTGTCCGAACTACCAGACTCCGAACAGGCTCGCAGGTGATCTATTCGTACACAATACGTGGTTCGACGAACAAGTTCGCCGAACTAGATGTTCCTCCAGTTAAGAACAGACTTAATACCACAGCTGGGTCTCAAACTGTTGGACATCCTCTGATAGAAAGATGAAAAATGTGCGATCTGATACCAGCATTATCTCCAGTCCCTGAGGGAAAATTCCGATCCCATCTTGGAGCAATTTTGTATGTGCATTGACTGCCCTCCCAGGTACCCGGTTTTACTCCTGGGTAGGGAAATTATAGCTCCTTATTACCCCTTTCTGGGCCTCAGACCTTGTTACACTTCATTCCTCTGATTGCCAGCTGGATCTTCTGATCAGTCCATAGCTGGCATCTGATGACAACAACAGAAATAGCCAAGACACAGTGTACACAGCCAGGTACCTTCCACAGCACCATCCTCACCTCCATGGAAGTGTGCCAGCTCGATGCTGCTTCATAGTCACATCAAGTGTGATTAGACTATAAAAAACCCAAATATGGTTACGGTAACCCGACTCTATGCATTTGTTTGATCGTGCCCCCCAAAAAGAGGAAAAAAAGATGGAGAACTCGACGGTGATTTATGGAATTGTGTGCTGTCCCATCTTCGTAGAGCACTCGGAGAACCTACTGAAATTGTTTCAACAAATGAGAAAATGTTATTTATGTTCTATCCGGCCTCTTAAAAAATTCTGGCCAACCTACAGAATCTCCCCTTTTTTGCCATTTACCGTAACCGCAACTTATTATTTTCTTTTGGCCTAATCGTGCACTTGTGAACGTCCATTGCTCTTGCTGGTTCCCGTTTAAAACCTTGGCGAATAAAGCTACTTCGCAGAGTTGGAACCGTGCGGGGGATAAAGGGAGAAATGTACACGAGCCTGATAATGGGGGCCGAACCCAAAGCCAACTCATTGAGGTCTCGTGGACAGTCATGGTCATCCATGGTTTGAAGATTACGACAATGCCAGAATTGGAGAAGATTGCCTCAGTCTAATGTGCAGTGACCTCATTGTCGTTGTGAGGGTTGTCCAATAGTCGTAGGGAGCGGTGTCTGAGTCAAGGACACTGAAGAACTTTCCAGTTAGAACCAGAAGTATGAACATGAACTTTGACAATCTTTT
Organism: Theodoxus fluviatilis; assembly: GCA_034096865.1. NCBI lineage: Eukaryota > Metazoa > Mollusca > Gastropoda > Cycloneritida > Neritidae > Theodoxus > Theodoxus fluviatilis. The sequence goes on from JAWQFJ010021322.1 coordinate 34,936, forward strand.
ACGAGTCCGCAACAGTTTCCGAGAGATATGACTGCTGGAGAGTAAGCAAGAACGTTGTGTGGTTTCTTTGTGCTTGCAAAGGTTTCCGCCTACTAGGTCAGACACCCTTCCCTTACCTGTCAACTCTTGGAAAATAGAATCTACACTTCGTTGTTTTCAACATCAGTCTGACTTCCGCACAGCGTACTGTAACATTGCTGAGGCCAGAGAATTGTGTTCTATCCACAGTTTGTTTTTACAGCATTAATTTGATTGTGCAGCTAAGGCCGAGTTTTCATAACCCAGCATCGCGACAGCGTTCCTGGTCTCTTTAAGGGAGAAAACGTTTCTCCTCGTTCTTGATTTACTTAATTGTTGTGAATGGCTTCTAGTGCCAACATCACCACCACATCCACCGACAGCAACCAACCAAGGGATCTGTATTCTTATCTGGCGGCCATTCTGCCACTTTGGAGACATCTGCTCTTCGTCATGAGACCAAGGTGAAATGTTTCCTGTAAATCCTCTTCTTTCAGCATTAGGCTCTAGACATCATGAAGTTATGAAACCGAGAGAGAATGTGTCATGGGAGTGCCTCATATCTCACCACCTATATCAGCACGACGTTGTTCCTGGATCAGCTCCTCTCCTTTGAACAGAATAGGCGGCGTCTTTTCGTCCAGGATCGCATCGAGTTGCTATTCTTCAGGAGTTTAACCTCCACCTTTTGTCATTGGGTAGCAAACAGGCCACGCTTCGTGAAGGGCGATACGGATCTGAAGTGAAAATCTGGCATGGACGTGCCCGCTAACGCCGTCTGGTTGGAGGGCGAACAGCAGAGTCAGGCTGGTCTGTCTGTCCATGCTCACCTCATCCTCAGCTTGGAGGTCACACACTCCAGGTGAAGTCAAACAGCGCTAGCCATAGAGACTGCAAAAGAGAGCGTGGTAAAGCAAATTGGTCGTGGTCTGCTCAAAAGAGTAAGCAGTCTCTATTCAAGGAACAAACACGAAATCAAATCTATCATTTGGATTAAAACAACAAATTAACATGAATTCAATACCCAATCTCCCCCACCTTTTCCTTCTTCACGCTGCCTACACATTTTCCCCACATAATATTATGTGCAATTTAGACTTTTTGCATGCATCGCGCGCTTGTAGACTAATGGTGCAAAGGCGTAGAAGGTTGTCCTGGTATTCCGCATGGTCGGCCGCGTGAAATCCCTTCCGACGCCTATCTGCTGGGCTCTCAGCGAGGCCTTTTTTCATGGCAGGTGTGTTTGACTTACCTACTCGCACCTGCTTTGACCTTTGCCTTGGGGCGACCCCACCATAAACACTAAACGCGGGAACACTGAATAATTCAGACTGACCTCAGTGACGAAGAGAGAACTCCGTCTGTTGACGAGCGTATTGGATATCATTCCTGAGGATGATGGAAACATGCGTCTCCCTATGCGTCTCCCTATGCGTCTCCCTATGCGTCTCCCTATGCGTCTCCCTATGCGTCTCCCTATGCGTCTCCCTATGCGTCTCCCTATGCGTCTCCCTATG
>JAWQFJ010021323.1:0-15000 GCA_034096865.1 Theodoxus fluviatilis
TCTCTCTCTCTCTCTCTCTCTCTCTCTCTCTCTCTCTCTCTCCCATGTATTTTTTCAAACGCTGGCACTAGATACGAGACAATGGAGCCAGCTTGAGAAGCTTGAGGCACTAAAGTACACATTAGACCCGTGCAGAAGAGGCATTACTGACCATTTCCACGGCAGATCTTGTCCCAGGAGTGTCCTCGAAATGTTTTTCATGACGCCTGGGCGAACCCAAGCCCGATGGCAAGCCTTGGAAGATGCCCCTGTGTGGGGGTGGTATTGCCCCCTGGTACCAACTCCAGACGTTGAATAATGGATCACGCAGTGCCTATGGCAAGCCACTCGCTATCAGGAGTTCTACATACTGATTTCTACGCGGCACGAGCTGTCCGTGACGGTCGGTCTTCCGTTGGTTTCTCAAGGGCCGTTCTGTCCTGCTGGCATGGGGATGTCAGGCTTGAGGGCCGTATGAGAGTCTGATAAGGCGTCGTAATATGAAGTCTAAAGCTTTTAGGTTTCTGAATTGATTTGAAATTAAAACACTGCAGGTAAGATTTATTGCATTAGACAATGATGATCATACAGTAGAAAAAAATTATTGGTGATTTATGGATGAATATATGTCGTGAGAGCACGTAGAGATGTACAGAACAACGGAAAACAATTACTTTTAAAAGTGATATGTCTCGTTTACAGATGTGAGTATTGCAGATAAAGTTCTTACACAATGCCAACATGCATACGGTTTGTTCATCAGTTACGGTTGCACCTTGTTGATGAAAGCATGTCTTACAGTCCACTTATCGTCGGTGGCAATGAAATCATCATCAGTGCTTTTTTACATCGAAGACAAATAAGCTATCATAGCTATTAATGTGTAAAGTGCTACTAATCTCAGCTGCATGCATATATGTCAATGATAATAATATTCCAAATCGTTTTAGTTCCACCATTTAAAAAATCCCTCTCTTCCTCCCTGCATAGTGTTGGATTATTTACATCATTTTAAGGAATCGTGGATGAAAAGCATAATGAAAATACTATGCATATGGAATGATTCCTTAATTACGAATAGCTTTCTCCTTGTTGGTAAAAGATACATTGGGTAAGACATTGCGGGTTGCTGTTGTTTCTCTCTGCAGCCCTTGATACCAAAGGAGAAAACCTGCAATGGCAAAGAGTGGTTGGCCGTAGCTAGGATGTCAAGAATAACATGTGTGCAAGACGGTCATGCTGCTGTCTCTTGTTTTCATTGTCATCGCTTCGACAAGACATCTTTTTGCATGGACATCTCTTTTGTTGGAGATCGATATTACAATCAATTAACCGATGATCGATTTAACGATCGAGGAAAGTCTACACAAAGCCAAGAACCCTTCTCGTTCAGCCCTGCAGACTGCAGTAAAAGGTCTCGTCAATCATGGTTGAGTGTGAATGAGCGCAGTTGAGTTTCCCTGGCGCCGCGGGCTCTGACGTGGCCACAAAAGTCAATCTAGAAGTAGCAGTCTCTGTCACAGCGCTTCGGCTCAAGGGGCTAATGCTGCTCGAGTGTTGCGTATTTTTGTGTCAGGCGCACTCTACTTCAAGTCAGAACACGCATACGCGTTAAAAAAAAGTAGGTGTATGTATTGACCCAAAGTCATCTGCGCGCCTGCGTTTGCTTTGTGTGTGCGTCAATATGTGTGCGTGTGTGCGTGCATGCTTGCGTGTGTGTGTTTGTATATGTGTGTGTGTGTGTGTGTGTGTGTGTGTGTGTGTGTGTGTGTGTGTGTGTGTGTGTGTGTGTGTGTGTGTGTGTGTGTCTGTGTGTGTGTGTGTGTGTGTGTGTGTGTGTGTGTGTGTAGGGGTTTGTATGTGTATGTATGTGTGTGTATATGTGTGTATGTGTATGCATGTTTGTGTGTGTGCATGTGTATATGCGTGTGTATATGTGTGTGCGCGCGCGCAAACACACGCGTGCATACACGCCAATGCGTAAAATGTTGATATGACGATTTTTTTCTAAACACTTCTTGCTAAGCTTTCTCACTACACGACAATAGGGTGGTGAGTGCTATGACTTTTGCGGGCATGTCCTCATCATTCACAGTTCTCATATATCAGAGCCACGGTGGGAAGAAAGAAATCGGCTAGAGAGCAAACTCGAACTTTTCTCGAAAACTGCCGCCTCTCTTACGAAAGAGAAATAACGGACATCTCTTTGTTAAAGTGCAGGTCAAGGTGGCGGCAGCGCAAAAGCGAGACAGACAATTTAAAAGTTGGACATTCTCTTGGAGACTGTGTCAGGCCTTGCACACATACCTGCCTTAGTAAAGAGACCAATGTTTGCAAGAGCAAGAAAGAAACGGACCAGTGTGGTCTGAAATTTCTGACTGTATTTGGCTCACGCACTGTCGTAGATATAGTTACAACGGACTATTTGTACATAAATATTTCAGTTAACTTCACAGAATGCAAAAGTTACAGATTCTTCCTGATAGTTGTGGGAATTACAAGCTTATATAAACGTGAGTCGTGTACGCTTCTGCCTCTTGTTTAACAGCCAATTAGCCCACCACCTGTACTTATAATCTCACAGAGAGAGGGGCAAGTACAGAATAGGGCAGGCATGACTAAAAACTGTCATTTAACATCCCGACAAGCACGCGAGCGCGCAGATGGTTTCAACGCACGGTTGCATATGCATGAAATGGGCCTCTGGCTGCTTGGGGCCGCCCCTGTCTGAGCTACTGCAGCAGGCTCTTAAGGCCCGACAGCCAGGCTTCCAGTTGATGACAGCTAAATCGAGTGGCTCCGGCCGTATGTTATAGAGGCAAACACCTAGCATGGAACCAACATAAACAAGTTCTCTGGGAAACGATATTCAGCAAAGCCAAGACGATTTTATAGAACTTTTTCCAATTTGCTACACAAGCTGAGCAAACGGACAAACAGGATGTTACTGCTCAAGATGACAACAGCGAAAGTCCACATCATTTTTATTTACACACACACACACACACACACACCCCCGCGCGCGCGCGCGCGCGCGCGCGCGCAGATAGACAAACAAACAAACGGACGGACGGACAAAAAGACAGGCAGACAGACACACAGTCACGCACAGACAGACACACAGTCACGCGCAGACAGACAGACATACAGACAGACAGACAGACAGGCAGGCAGGCAGACAGACAGACAGACAGACAGACAGACAGACAGACAGACAGACAGACAGACAGACAGACAGACAGACAGACAGACAGACAGACAGACAGACAGACAGACAGACAGACAGACAGACAGACAGACAGACCGACAGACCAGAGAGACAGACAGACAGACAGACCAGACAGACAGACAGACAGACAGACAGACAGACAGACAGACAGACAGACAGACAGACAGACAGACAGACAGACAGACAGACAGACAGACAGACAGACAGACAGACAGACAGACAGACAGACAGACAGACAGACAGACAGACAGACAGACAGACAGACAGACAGACAGATATTCGTGTAGGCAGACATACTCCCCAAGAAGAAAGAAGAATAAAGAAATAGGGAAATTTAAACGCACATCTTAAATTAAATTGCATATAATCACAAAAAGAAACATACAACCAAAACTGTGTATAGGAAACAAGTACTAAGTACAGGCAGTTCATTAAGAAATCATCTAAACTGTGTGTGTACGCGCGCGCGCGTGTGTGTGTATGTATGTGTGTGTATTTGTCTGTCTGTCTGTCTGTCTGTCTGTCTGTCTGTCTGTCTGTCTGTCTGTCTGTCTGTCTGTCTGTCTGTCTGTCTGTCTGTCTGTCTGTCTGTCTGTCTGTCTGTCTGTCTGTCTGTCTGTCTGTGTGTCTGTCTGTCTGTCTGTCTGTCTGTCTGTCTGACTCTTTTTCTGTCTGTCTGTCAATTTCTCGGTTTTTGACTGTGTTTTCGTGCTTTAGTAAGCGTGCATGTCTGTCTGACTTTTTTCTATGTCAAACTAATTTTGCATTGACATGTCCGATTCCTCACGACTTTTCCCTTTCAAGGGAGCAAAGCGCCGTACGAACGTGCGCAGAAGAAATTAAAGCTAGAAGAGTTAGTTCCCTTTAGCTAAAAATACCTATGATTGTAGCGTTAAGTCTGCATACTACCGCTTCATGCAAGTTTTTGCAAGATAAATGGGGGAAAAACAAACAAATACAACTTCAGTTGTGACAAAGAGGCAGAGGGCATGCAAAGGAAATACAACTCAGAGAAACTGATAGACAGGTCGTCGCTATGGTGAGGAAAGAATCGATATGTTGCAGATGCATAGCAGAAGAACTTTGTCACAGTTGGGAGTTACAGGTATCCCCATTTTCTCGTTTGAATTGTATAACTCTACCTTTTTTTGGTTTTAAAATGTGTATGCCACAAGAACATTATAGCTTCTATTAACTTGTTTGATTAAAATATTGTGCTTTCCGGCAAATTCGACCGCGTCCTATGCGTACACTGATAAATTTACATTTGCAGAATACACTTTGCAATACTCAAAACTAGGAATAAAAGACCACAACGCATCTTTAAACCATAACAGTTTTGTCCGTAGTTTTAAAAAACACTACCACAAGGTAAACAGATCTAGATTCTGTTAATTTCTTTCGACAATCTCAAAAGGTTTCAAATGAATTCCTTTTTTTTCACTTCTCGATATCGATATTCAAAACGTTTATCAACTCTTGTAAAAGAGAGAAGAAAATCGCATTGCTATGGTTACTTAAGCTAACAGAAAGTGGTAAAGCATCGGAACAAAAGGGGATCGACCATGCCTTTGCACGGAGAAGCCAGACTTACAAATGCTTTCAAGATGTAGAACATTTGCTCGGTATAGGAACGGCTATTTCATAGTACATACCGAGTTTCCGACGGAACTTCGTTGGCCTAGACCATTGATCAGGAAACAGCGAGGCAGTTCAGCTTATTAGTGTACTACTACCAAAGCTGGGCCGGCAGTACAAGTCTACTACTACCAAAACTGGGCCGGCAGTACAAGTCTACTACTACCAAAACTGGGCCGGCAGTACAAGTCTACTACTACCAAAACTGGGCCGGCAGTACAAGTCTACTACTACCAAAACTGGGCCGGCAGTAGAAGTCTACTACTACCAAAGCTGTGCCGGCAGTACAAGTCTACTACTACCAAAACTGGGCCCACAGTACAAGTCTACTACTACCACAACTGGGACGGCAGTACAAGTCTACTATACCAAAACTGGGCAGGCAGTACAAGTCTACCACTACCAAAACTGGGCCCACAGTACAAGTCTACTACTACCACAACTGGGACGGCAGTACAAGTCTACTACTACCAAAACTGGGCCGGCAGTACAAGTCTACTACTACCAAAACTGGGCCCGCAGTACAAGTCTACTACTACCACAACTGGGCCGGCAGTACAAGTCTACTACTACCAAAACTGTGCCGGCAGTACAAGTCTACTACTACCAAAACTGTGCCGGCAGTACAAGTCTACTACTACCAAAACTGGGCCGGCAGTACAAGTCTACTACTACCAAAACTGGGCCGGCAGTACAAGTCTACTACTACCAAACTGGGCCGGCAGTACAAGTCTACTACTACCAAAACTGGGCCGGCAGTACAAGTCTACTACTACCACAACTGGGCCGGCAGTACAAGTCTACTACTGCCACAACTGGGTTGGCAGTACAAGTCTACTACTACCAAAACTGGGCCGGCAGTACAAGTCTACTACTACCAAAACTGTGCCGGCAGTACAAGTCTACTACTACCAAAACTGTGCCGGCAGTACAAATCTACTACTTCCACAACTGTGCCGGCAGTACAAGTCTACTACTACCAAAACAGGGCCGGCAGTACAAGTCTACTACTACCAAAACTGGGCCGGCAGTACAAGTCTACTACTACCAAAACTGGGCCGCAGTACAAGTCTACTACTACCAAAACTGGGCCGGCAGTACAAGTCTACTACTACCAAAACTGGGCCGGCAGTACAAGTCTACTACTACCACAATTGGGCCGCAGTACAAGTCTACTACTACCACAATTGGGCCGCAGTACAAGTCTACTACTACCACAACTGGGCCGGCAGTACGAGTCTACTACTACCAAAACTGGGCCGGCAGTACAAGGAAAACGGCTGGGATCAATAAAACAGTTCAACAGAGTGGGGGATCTTCTGGGGATCTCTTATATTCTTGGAAAGACGGCCATTATAGGAATTTTTTTCTTTCAGTTTATATCAGATTTCTCAACATCATGCGGAGAATTCAAAATATGAGGCATGCTTTTTGTGTAATATAACCCTTCACAGGTGAAATCAATGTGACGAGTAGAAATGATTTCGGAACTGTTTTCAAACGAGTTGTTGACTGAGGACTGTGGAAATGGGCGAGAGTTGCTTCAGTATAGGATTACATACATTTTACAAGGATCACACTTATAGTAGTTCGCGAATTTCGAACCTTGCAATCTTAATGGGGTTTTATCTACTACCATAATTCAGTAAATTATCAGCATGCCCACTCTATTACCTCACCGAGAAATTGAGACCTGTATTTATAAAATCAATTGAAACGTGGGTGTTCCAAATGCCTAGTTTACATACAGATGAGTTGTGTATTTAATAAAATAATTGCAAACACACTGTAGATAATTTTGAAACGTGTTTGTTGTGGAAATGTAATCATCTTTTGAACGGTTGAATGCATTAGTACATGAGTTTCATTGTTCGCCGCTGAAAAGAACGTTTATTTTCTTGCACTATAGGTTGTGGGGGTTGATAAACGTTGACGGCGCAAAATTATGTTGCGCATTACATGCGCGTTTGTTGTAGAATAGATTAAAAAGTACTGAACGAGGATACTGTGACAGTTTTAAATTCGAGAAATATACTATTGGCAAGGGGTTAAAAGACCGGGAGTGTTGGGTTTCCTCCTGCTTGTGGAGATCGGTCGATTTTTCTTCTGGCTTTGAAGAAAAGGGCATTTCTTCTGTGATGGAAGAGCGGTTTGGGGAGCTGGGGGTTTTGGCGCCCGGTCTTCCAATATGTTCCAGCCACCTGTGGGCTGGGGGTTGGAAGAGACCCACAGCGTCTCCCTATATGGCTCATAAGAGGCAAAACATTAGGGACATCGTAACTTCATTAGTTCTTATTGTAATATGTTCCAATGTTTCGTATTAAGTGGCATTCCATGGTCTATAAAAGGGATAGGCCGTAAACCTCACTCCATCCATCCCTTCGTCCGTCCGTCCGTCCTTCCCTCCGTCCCTCCGTCCGTCCCTCCGTCCCTCCGTCCCTCCGTCCCTCCGTCCGTCCCTCCGTCCGTCCGTCCGTCCGTCCCTCCGTCCGTCCGTCCCTCCGTCCGCCCGTTCCTCATTCCGTTCATCCGTCCGTCCGTTCGTCCGTCCGTCCCTCCGTCCGTCCCTCCGTCCCTCCGTCCGTCCCTCCGTCCGTCCCTCCGTCCCTCCGTCCGTCCCTCCGTCCGTCCCTCCGTCCCTCCGTCCCTCCGTCCCTCCGTCCGTCCCTCCGTCCGTCCGTCCGTCCGTCCCTCCGTCCGTCCCTCCGTCCGTCCCTCCGTCCGTCCCTCCGTCCCTCCGTCCCTCCGTCCCTCCTTTCCTCCGTCCCTCCGTCCGTCCCTCCGTCCGTCCCTCCGTCCTTCCGTCCCTCCGTCCGTCCGTTCCTCCCTCCGTCCATCCGTCCGTCCCTCCGTCCCTCAGTCCGTCCGTTCGTCCGTCCGTCCCTCCGTCCGCCCCTCCGTCCCTCCGTCCCTCCGTCCCTCCGTCCCTCCGTCCGTCCCTCCGTCCCTCCATCCGTCCGTCCGTCCATCCATGATTATCGACGTAGTTGGCGTTGGCAGGCGTGATTAAGCCTGGAATAGTTGAACTATTTCTTGTTCGTCCTCATCGACGATAGCCCATGTTTTCATTGTTGAAATGTGAGTGAACTGACTGTAGCATTTGTTCTCCTTCATCGGCGGCGGATTGCAAAACGTTATTCGGCTGAGCCGCGTGTGAATGTTTCTTGATTGAAAATGTGTTTTCTTCGTTTTCCCTTCGTCGGTGGTTGCGAGGGATTTTTCTTCCGAACAGTGAATTTTCTTTCTTGGGTTGTTGGTTTGAGTCATATTTGTTTTGACTTTGACAACGGCTACAGGCATCTTTAGTATCTGGGCTGTGAATCAAAACTGTTGAGTTTATTGCGTTCCGTCCTTTTTTGCGAACTCAGTGTGGGCCATTTTGTTTTGGTTCTTAGAACTTGTTGATTGCTCTTGGAAGTTCTAGTGTGAATTGTTGTTTGAGGGAGACATTGTTTTGTTCTTTCTTTATGGGTTTGGCACTTTGTCAAAAATTAAACTTATTTTGTAATGTTTACTCATATATGCTGTGTTGTGATATGACTATCTACTCTGTTGACTTCCTGACGCTTCCTGTGTGAGAAAGCAGGCTACACCTGGGGGGTGGGGCGCGACAGTGCGAGTGGACAACCACAACGCTTTTAGCGTTCTCCGGTACATCTTGACGCCATTTGCTTCAACCTGTCCCTTCTGCCGACCTCGCACACACGGTGCTTGGGCATAACGTGACACAGTATGGGCACATCTGCTGCCATTTTCTTGCTATTACTGCAAGTATTTAGCTTTGGTCGGCTGCCTAGGGTATTCCCCCGTCGATCTGTTGCAGTGGTGGCTACGAAACTTTGAAAAAATGCTTAATATTGACGATCGGTTCGCAGACGTTTTCTTGTAAATGATTTACCACCACACCCAAAAAAACATCATAAAGCATACCTCTTGACACGTTGATTTCAAACACTACGAAACTTCACTCACTACAATGCAAGCCATGCGTGACTAGATAAGCCTAGCAAACCACTAACGACATCTCCTCGCAACGTCGAGTAGATACGGATCCCCCCACCTCTTTTGTGGGCGGATTGCGCAAATTGACTCGACTGGGCAACCGACTCATTTAGTGTTGGAGGGTCACATTTATTGCACTTCACTCTCTGGGCTCGATCACAGTCGCTGTTATACGCGCTCTCTTACTTGAACATTGTATCTCACGTGTGCACTCTTGGGTTACACTTCACTCTAGTTAAGGCACAAAACCTGTAGAAGACTCGATCACTCCTTACAATAGGCGGACATTCGCCTGCCTTCTCGCGCTCTTACCTGATCGCGCTCTCGCACCGCCCCACTCATATACCATTTTCAGGTTCTCTAGAAACTTTCTGAAACACCTACAATCCACTCGGTTGTCTTGAAGCAATATGTAGCGACATCACGTGACAATTTAAACGCGATTCCGCCCTGACCACATCCTGTAATTAAGCAACGGCCTTGTGGAGGGGGTTGGCATAAAAGCTGGAAGTTACCACGATGCTCCAGTATATTCCAGCACTTCACAACAGTACGTTTGAATATCTCGGGGAAATGATCAGTTGTGTTTCTGCTGCAAATCATAATTATAGTATTAAACAGAGTGTTCACACGTAGGTAAAAGATAGACCGCCGGAATCCAGAAGACAAAACAAATAATGATCACAAAGATCGCTGGGAGGTGTTGAAATCACAGGTTTAGTGTGGAAACAAACGTTTCGGGCGTAGCGTTCACATGTTGGTCTGGTAAGGCAATGCACCAACAGTTCACAAGGGAAATGGCACTTCAGAGTATGTGTGTGTCTCTGCGATGACGTGCATGCACGCGCTTGAGTTCCTCTATATGTGCATGGTTATCAAAATTACTGACCAACTGTGTGACAAATCTCGACCAAGAGCATTATAGTGTATTCAATGTTCCTGGATAAATCGCGTGCATCCATTATCACAGTCAGACATCAATAAAACATTATTTTGATGAGTATTCTTCACATTCACAGCAAATGCATCTATAGCGCGGTTAGACACATTTTATCATGGATTAGTTTTTCTATCTGAATAAACCCAAATTTGGTTCCGACAATTATGAAAAAGGCATACTCCACGCAGAAGGTTAGCTCGTGACATTCGAACAAAACATAGCATGTGCTTACTCTATTAGGATCTGCCTAATCACATACATGTGCAAGGTAAGCCAGCAGAAAGTTCTCACATGCAGTTTCCTAGGGAGTGTCGAGGATGGTTAGTTTTCACGTAAGAACTGTCCACGCTGAGTGTCCTCAAGACATCCAAGGAAGCATTTGGAACGCTCCAGGTGGCATGTCACCCTGCACTTTCCATTAGCTGCCTCAGAGTTTATCATTACTGGGCAGCCACGTATTCACCCTGCTGACCACATTGTCCGCCCACTGGAGCTAATTTTGCATGGTTTGCACAGCGAAATCAGAAAACATGTTGGCATGTTTTGTTGTTTGATCACTATCGGAAGATTCGCCATTTCAGGATGCCAGATTCAAAGTTTGGCCATTTTGATTGCAACACATTGACTTAAAAAAACAGCGACGAAAAAAATGTGATCACTTGTTATTCTCTCGATAGAAAGCATAACATATACTTAATAGACACCCTGCAAACCCTACAGGTTCATGACCTGTATTTCTCTACTCACACTGGCTTCTCCCGCCACAAGATCACCAAATACGATGTTTAGACTACTCGTTCGCTCCAGACGGGGATTCATTGTTCAAGGAGTGTTCTAATTGGGCGATGTTTACGCCAACTTCGCCGATGTTTAGGTTTGCCACAAGTGATTTTGTGACTTGCTGCAAGCGTGCAAAGTACGACATCCACGTCGATATACATGTACCTTGCAGTCTGATATCCGCCAGTGTCGTTGTGGCAATTGCTGTGCCATGATTTGCTTGTAAGACGGAGCTTTCGCTCGTAGAGACTGGATTTTACACGCATTTAAGAACAAACATGCCTTGCCCGCTATTGTTTCCTTTGGTTAGCAAGCAAAACGCTTATTATAAAAAGTACTGACAACCATACTAAAGAGGTAACTAAAGAACAGTATTGATTTATCATAGCTATATGTAGAATGCATCAAAAGTTCATTTCAACTGCTACATGAATTTAAATTGACATGCGCTCGAAGAAGCGAAGTATAAGCCGAGTTTCGGCTATGTGGCTACGTGATACTGCCTGGCTTATCATGTAACTCAGTGATGCGGAAGTGATGTGTGAATTTCACTCCCGTCACTAGCGTGTGCAGCAGTATAGCGTGCAAAATAGTAACCCGTGCAAAACAGTACCCGGAAGTCATCGCAGAGTTATCTGCGAGGGACGTGCTTTATGCAATTTACAGCTCCTGCACCTGTTCTTCGCATGGAATATATTCCGATAAACGACGCATTAGTTGCTTTACGAGGTATTGGTGCATTTGTGTAGTTTAACACATGATGTAGCGTTCAAAAAAGTTTTTCCCCGTGTAAAGCCGTCTCCCCTGCCGGAAATAATATGGGAGTCACCTCCCTGTAGTCTGTTTGTAGTCTGGTTTTATAAAACGCGACCGTTGACTGACTTGGCACGCCCGGGGAGTTATGCTAAGATCCGGCCGCGTAAATATATCTGCGTTTTGTGACAAACGTCTTGCTCGGCGGTACTGTACTCCATGCACCTTAACGGTGCGCGTGATTCGGGTGTAATCTTAAGCTAAACGACGTTCCGAATGTTTCCGACTTCGACCATTTCAGCAGCGCCAATAAACGTCGTTTAGCTTAAGATTACACCCGAATCACGCGCACCGTTAAGGTGCATGGAGTACAGTACCGCCGAGAAAGACGTTTGTCACAAAACGCAGATATATTTACGCGGCCGGATCTTAGCATAACTCCCTGGGCGTGCCAAGTCAGTCAGGCGGAGTGGCGGGTGCCGTCTCTTTTTAGAGTGGAATTCTCAGCACGTCCCTCGCAGATAACTCTGCGATGACTTCCGGGTACTGTTTTGCACGGGTTACTATTTTGCACGCTACAAGCAGTCCCCTATCACAAGATCATTTGAGTCCACTGCGGCTTCCTTCACACCGGGCACTCCACCTAATTAGAGCAGGCCTTATAGTGTGATTTTAGTGGCCAGTAAAGACGTCGCCACAGAGGGAGAGAGAGAGAGAGAGAGAGAGAGAGAGAGAGAGAGAGAGAGAGAGAGAGAGAGAGAGAGAGAGAGAGAGAGAGAGAGAGAGAGAGAGAGAGAGAGAGCACTTTAGAGCCTTGTCCCACAACTCACATTGGACTGGCTACAGAGCCATGACCATTTGAGGTATATACACATGGGAGACACGGGAGTTGTAAATTTATTAGCAGGGACACTCGAGAAGGAGTCTTTCTCCCGGCGCGGTAGTTTCCCGTGACGCTCAGGGCTCTGAGGAGTTTTCTCGCTATGCTTTGTCTCTGCTGATGGCCACACAGGTCTGGGGTAAGACACAGCTGGTCTGTGTAGGATACACATGGAGAGACTCGGCACGTATCGGCACAGAGTGCACCCGATGTCTTTCAATCCGTTTAGATTTAAAACTTTTTCAGGAAATGTAAACTTTCTGAACATGATGTCATACTAAAGGCAAGAACAAAATTTTCTTGAACGTTGAACAGTGTTATAGGAAACTCAAGCCTTTTGTATAACTTCGAAAACTTGAAGAAAAACGGTACCCTTAAATAAGAATCGGCCGAAAGCCCCCGAGGGAATAAGCAGATTTAGTGGAATCGTAAAACACGCAATCTAATCATACAGGCTGAATGGAAAATTTGAAAAAATATGGATGGCAGACAGATGATGAGTAACATACCATTTCGGTGGTCTCACCATTTATAAAATAACAGTCCTACTACCCAAAAAATATTTTTTCTGAAATTAGACTCATTGGCAAGTTGTTTTGAAACATAGACTTGAAGAAAGTTATAAACCGCTCGTTAAAACAACGAAATACCTCTGCTGTGCACATTGATTCAAAGAAGAGCGTGATAATGGAATCGTGGCAACAGCCCGTACGTTGCTGTACAGGTCTTTCTTCGTGACTCACCTGATGCAGCAATGATAACAATAACTCAATGCATATATTGATATCCCATGCACTTATGCATCATTATTCGTCATCACATATGTCGTGTTATCGTTTTTTAATCACTTGGTTTTGCCTTCGTTCTGAATTTTATGTCATTAGATGCGCCGCGGGGGTTATTGTCGGGCGCCATGTGGAGGGCCTACGACACGTTGAGTTACGTAGTAAATTCTACGAGTTGAACTATTTACAAGCCTCCAGTCTTTTTGATTGAAAGAAGTACAACGCTCGGCCCACAACAACATACATCCATATTTTCAAAACATGTGTGTCAACTGAAATCAGATAACACCATAACTATGCAACCTTGTGTACAGGAATGCGGAATACACTGATGCCTTGAAGAAGAAGAGATCATTTGTTGGATCTGGTGAGAGGAGAGTCAGGGGAATGGAAGATAATATCGCCAGATACAGAGATCAGGGGGAAGGGGGGGAGCGGAGGAGGCGGGGGGGGGGGGGGGGGGCGGAGGCCGGGGGGAAAGGGGGCAGCACGGGTCACATTGACAAAGGTTTATTCAATTACACAACTACACCAACTACAATGTGGTCACCTTTGGGTAGTGTTGGGGCCTGAACCAGATAAATAGTGTCAATAAAATACAGAAGTTTGGATTGCATTTGGTCAAAAAGGAAATTGCAAAATTTGCTGTCCCCCCAAAAAATGTGGCTGCTGCAGTCTACACTTTTGAATGTCGACATATTGCTGTACTTGAAAACCATTGCATGAATGTTGAAACGAGCTCTGACCAGAACAACATGGTACATGATATGTCTGTCTTTGATTAGGTAGAATGTTTTCGCAGTGTCGTAACATGGTGATACATTTAATTGCTGAATGAAGTATATGCAGCTCTTATATTTAACCTTGAAAGGGGGGGGGGGGGGATTGCAAGCATTAAACTAGTGCTGATCATTGTAATATATTCATTGCTTATTAAGCAGTAAAATGCAGCAATATATATTGTCCTCCGACTAATGAAAAGCCCATACCATACAATCAAATGTTTCAAGTCTGTCTGTCTGTCTGTCTGTCTGTCTGTCTGTCTGTCTGTCTGTCTGTCTGTCTGTCTGTCTGTGTCTGTCTGTCTGTCTGTCTGTCTGTCTGTCTGTCTGTCTGTCTGTCTGTCTGTCTGTCTGTCTGTCTGTCTGTCTGTCTGTCTGTCATCTGTCTGTCTGTCATATGTCTGTCTGTCTGTCTGTCTGTCTGTCTCTCTGTCTGTCTGTCTGTCTGTCTGTCTGTCAGTCTGTCTGTCTGTCTGTCTGTCTGTCTGTCTGTCTGTCTGTCTGTCTGTCTGTCTGTCTGTCTGTCTCTCTCTCTCTCTCTCTCTCTCTCTCTCTCTCTCTCTCACACACACACACACACACACACACACGCACACACACACACAAACACGCAAACACGTGCGTGCGCGAGCGCACACAGCCATACAAACTCCGATTTCGTTTCACCTCCTTCCTATGGAAATATCCCTCTATTTTGTACTTGATGGAGAGTCTTCGAAATACAAGCTTACATCAAGGAAGGGAGAGAGATGGTGCATGGATGCAGAGAGCGTGTCTCCAGCTCTGTAAGACAGTAGGCCCTACACATAACTACGCAACAGTCCTGTTCTGATTTACCCTAGATACTGTGTCTCCGAGGCCTTGCCAACGTGCTTCTAATTAAAACCATGTAGGAATGCGCCGGAGTCTTGGCACATCTCCCCAGAGTTTTGCGTGGAGTGCTCGACAACGCACCATCGGAGTGCAGGGAGTGCTATATGTGCATGTTGAACATGACTAGCTCCCTGCACCGTTGATAAGGCTAGAGCATAAAGGACAACAACAAAATCAAACCGTGCAGCACATGAGAGGCTGCTGAGCTGAAGCTATTTTTATATTAATTGAATTTTATCAACTTTTTTTTCGAGAGCTAGCATGGGTCCAAACAACAGCGTAAATTCAAAAGTTGATGTAATTGCTATAAAGGTGTGTATAGCTTGCTCCAAGATTCCTTTGACTTTGTAAAGGAACTC
>JAWQFJ010021323.1:22500-33793 GCA_034096865.1 Theodoxus fluviatilis
TGCTAACACCAGTTTTGGAAAGGCCCTGTAATTTGACATACGTCACGTTAGAAGAAAGTATACGATGTGCACCACGGCCGCATCGCCTATCTATGATTAGTAATGAGTTTTGAAATTGTCCGTCATTCATTCGTACAAGCTCTATGCATTCATTTCAAGTTTTGTAAATAAAATGAAATTAGGCTGTCATATAATGGTTTCCATTTAGGTGTGAATCTTGTCAAACAGGTCAGAGACGCACTGCCGTAATTCAAAAGCCTTACCCTCTTCTTCACTGAGCCTTAACGAAATATGCGTGTGCTTTAACGTTATGAAACAACAGAAAAATAAGCTTGTGTTGGGAAATTCACACCCAAAAAACCCTGAATGTGCTATTCCTGCCTGAGGCATTCTGGTAAACAGTCGTCCGTTATCACGAACGTTATCAGCGGGTCAACATTTATATATATATATATATATATATATATATATATATATATATATATATATATATATATATATATATATATCACTGTCTTGTTGTATCATTGTGTGTGGCGTTTTAAGTCCTAGAGTAACCTTATATCTATAAATGTGTTCTTTATGGGTTGTTAGTGTTGCTGAAATCATGCAATTATCATGATAGTGTTCCGATTTTATCTAATATACCACCCATTCATCTATGGACGCTGATAAACCAGCGTTTCCCCTTGGTTTGTATATATGGTTGTCTATTGCCTTGTTAGCGGTTTCACCCTTAACAGCATGCCAGAGAATGTGCCTTTTTATCAAAGGAGTGTACACCTTCCGGCTCGTTTCTTTACGAGTGTTCACCGTGTTAGAGCCCATGAATGCATTCAGATAATTATCTGTCCGTTCTAGCCACTTACGGCACGTGTTTGTGCGCGTCGTGTATTGTGTGTACTAAACACATGTATGCGTGAAAGTGAGAGTGTATGCATACACATGAGTGTATGTGCATTTATATGCATGACTGCGTAAGAACCATATTGTATGCGTGCGCGTGTGTAATAAATAGACCAGTAATCTGTGAAATAATAATCGTCTTTATTTCTGGAGGATAACATGCGTGCATTACTTAAAAAACAAACAAACATGGAAGTAGGCCTAAGTCGGTCGATCATTAACAAATGAAATTTCAATGCTCTCAAAATACAGATCGGTAACCGACCTGATCTTCACTTTTTCGCCCATGATCTTCTCGGGGCGCGGAGTAATGTATCAATAGCAGCGCGGTCGGAATTTGTGTTCAATAAGTATAGTACCTTGGAGTTGCGCGCGCGTACATAGAGAGAAAATCTCAAGGTGAAAAAGATCAAGACAATCATCTTTAATTTGTACATTCGTGGTACACAATCATGACACGCGGTTGTTTGCATATCTGTCCACCGTCAGTGAGTGAACTTTCTAGACTATCTAGTAGTGACCTGTCTGCGATCCTTAGATTTAAAATATACCATCTCCAGCTCTGGCAATATGTTGCCTTTGAGGGGAATTCCCTTCATCTTACTATAAGGATCGCTCGAAGTTCCCATCATTAGCGGATAACTTTGGCTGCTGGGATTCTGGAGACTACTTCAGGAGAACAATCAGAGGCTGTTCAATGAAATTTGTCAGACTGCGGAGACTTGTCACCAGGAGATCTCGAATTGTAGACCAGACACGGCGCAGGAACAGACGTCTGTCACGGCTCTAGCTTTTGAAGGCACGTAATGTGAACCAACTACAAAGCAGACAAATGTGAGTTAGCTAGAACTCATCATGTGTGTTATAAACACCATCTTAAGATATTGATATTGTCGGTGGAAGCTCGAGTGATTCATCACATTCTTCTTACGGATGCAAGTAGGGGAGTTTAACACCAGGGTAACCCTATTGTTACCGTTTGCTTCGGTCGATGGAGCGCCCAAGTGATAAATCATTGCATGTTCCACGTGAATTTTGCCACTGGCATCAATCCTTTTATCATCTGACCCCGTCATTTATTCAATTTCTCGTAAACAGGTTATGCTACAGGCAGGGAACCGTTCTGGCATTCCTCATGTCTTTTTTTAATGTTCACCCTGACAGTTTTCAGTTATTCAAATCCCTAGCCCCATTCAACAAAGAACCTGCCGATGATGTTGCAACTTTTTGAACCCTCTTTGGGAAATTGAGTTATTGATTAGGACAAAAAACTGCAACAGAACCTTGGCTGTTCAAGGCTTCGACCCCGCTGCCGAAAATGTTGAAGCATGACCAGCCGACAGTCAGAAGGTAACGTGACATTGTATGCGCCATAGCAGACCAGCGCTTGCTTGATAGCATCGCAGGAGCAGTTTTGGAGCATGGAAACTCCATAGACAACACATCGCAATGCCATCATTCTGTTACCTGTAATTAATGTAGAAGGTCAAGGCTGAAGATGTGACGTCACATGATCAGCTGGAGTGAGGTCAAGTTTGTTTTTCAAAACTATATGTGTGCTGTTTCACCTATAAATGTTACTGTCATAATATGAAGCAAATAATTATCGATGTTGAAAGAAGCCGTCATCTTTTATTCATACTGTGGATGCAGTGGAAGGATTTTACGAAGTAATGCTGGGAAAGAACAGTCAGCACGACCATTAAAAAGAGGTAAATCCATCAAACTGTAACAAAGAAATCCAATTACTGAATGATTGCTGCGACAATCTTCAGTCAAGACATACTTTCATGCAAGAAGAGGTATTAAAAAAATCACTGCATTTTTTAAAGGATACACATGGATTTCTTCTAGATGTTTTAATGACAAAACATGACCAACAAACAGGACAAATATGATCTCTTGTTAGTACAAATCAGGCGTAATATGTGGCCATAGATTCAACAACGCATCGCTCTGATCAGTTAACATTCAAGCATTAACAAAGGGTCACCACAACGTGGCAAGTAATGTACTTTTGGGGGGGCAAAACCTTTAGACAAGAATCACATAATCTGCGCCGTCGAGAATTGTGGAAACACGGAGAAAAGTATAAACGTATGTCCGTACCACTCTTCATGAATTTACCCACTCCAGAATGATGAGAATCAGCAGGCAGCGGTAATTTCAAATTCTTAACTTCATGAAATAGAACAGCATTGCTCAAGAACAGGCTGCCTCAAAACAGTTTCTTAGCCTTTCAAATCAACAGCAAAGCAATTACATTATTTCCTCTGAGATCTAAAAAGTTCAACCGTTCGGAATGCTGTTAAATGAATGCGCCTTGTTTTCCCAGCCAGTAGTCCGGTGAGATGGTTTGAGAAAAAAAACTTGTTTCGAAAGGCTGGTGATGTAGTTTCCTGCCCTGTGATTGATCTTCCTGTCCAAATCGCATTTAATGTGGAAGCTGGTGAAGTGATGTTGTAAACTTCATGTCTTCCATCGGTAAGGATGTTCGCGATGTAGCTGACCGTTGTGATGTAGAAGCATCTGTGAAGATTAAATAATTGTTGCGGCAACTATGAATGAGCATGGGCGCATATAACAACGATCATATTTCCTTCTCCAGGGAAAACTAAACTTTCTTAGCCTTTTCTCTCTCCTTACGTTATGGGTCTTGACAGCTTCATCGCTTCTCTTGCCAGACCTGCAGGGATGACCCATGTTTGAATTTGACATGTGATAGGTTATTTACCTGTGTATAAGAATATTGCAGATTCTTGCATTAAGAATATGAAGACGAGAGCAAGAATTTTCTTTTATTGTCGTGTAAAACTTTTCAAGCGATTTCAATCCCATCAGGTAAAATTTTTTTTTTGCTAAAAGTGTATTAATAAGTTAGTCATTGTAAAAGATACTGAACTGACAACATACGGAAACAATATTGAAGGCGCCGTATGTTTACCACTCGTAGTTGTAAAAACACAGACTCCATGCTACACAACTATGTGTGTTATCTTAGATTGCTTAAGGCACTGTTTCCTTTTGGCTACTCATGCTGCCAGTTTACACATATTTTCTTTTCAGACACCACTTTTGTTCATTCACTATATCATGTACACTACTAAACATCATGTGGCTCATAAAAAAGGTATATATAATCGTTACCAATGGCTACTTGCTTCATGAAACAGTGTTTCGTGAATGGCGAGCTTCAATGATTAGCGTGGTGCACTGATTAGCGTGGTGCACTGATTAGCGTGGTGCACTGATTAGCGTGGTGCACTGATTAGCGTGGTGCACTGATTAGCGTGGTGCACTGATTAGCGAGATGCACTGATTAGTGTGCTGCCCCGATTAGCGAGATGCACCGATAAGCATGGTCCACTGATTAGCGTGATGCACTGATTAGCGTGATGCACTGATTAGCATGTTGCACTGATTAGCGTGCTGCATTGATTAGCGGGCTGCACTGATTAGCGGGCTGCACTGATTAGCGTGTTGCACTGATTAGCGTGCTGCACTGATTAGCGGGCTGCACTGATTAGCGGGCTGCACTGATTCTACATGTAACCCCTTTTAAACTGGCCTGATTTGAAGCATCACAAATTCTCATTCAAAGAGCAATAACATATTGTATTGTATTGCTTTGCTTTGCTTTGCTTTGCTTTACTTTGCTTTGCTTTGCTTTGCATTGCATTGCATTGTATTGTATTGTAATAGCGTGCTGGACTGGTGTGGCAAGTCTTCAGGCACTGCTCTTGTGGTAATCATGAGTTAAAGTCATCAACAAAACTTTCAAATAAACCTTGTGTACTTGACAATGAAGGTTATCCATATTCTCTTGATAGTGAAAGTTATTCTTATTCGCTTGCCTTATTCTAACAAATCATGACCAAATATTACCCAGTTAAAATAACCATGACTCAGGCTCCTTTTCTACGACGTCACCCTGAACATGAGTTGTTGTTTTTTAATGTAAAGTGCCCATAACTAAACCATGACATCAACTAACGGTGGGAAGGCAACCGACAAATTATCTGTCTCATACCTTGATTTATTGCCTTACCACAACACCGCCCGGGAGCGAGCTGTTTAATTCTAATCGTGTAATCTCAGCAGAAAAAAGCCCCCTATTTTCCGCTCATCTGCGCTTTTTTCCTCCGAGCAGAAGAACGAGACGAGACTAGGCCTGTACATTGTGCTTGTCTTGCCTGAGGTATCAGAACGATATCCTTTTTTATCTGGAAATGACGCTGGGGGGTCAGCATCCAGGTCGAGAAAATTTCCAAAGTGACTGGAGATGGCTTGCCAGCTGCCGCCATAAAACTAGCTGCCTCACGGCTTACGGACCTCTCGGCTGAAGGTGTTGGTGCATCTCAGCATAGATCGCATTGATATGGGTGGAGTTTCTTCGCTTATCTACCAGTACAGGTATGAACATACGTAAAATGTTTATCTATCAGAGAAATAATAATTTCCATTAAACTATGATTATGTTATCTACTTATATTTTGGGGGAGTGGACGAACAGAAATAAAATAGCTGACGCCTTTACGACAAAATAACCAAGTACTCCAACAATAACTCCGGCGCAGTAAGCATCCGATTAAACAGTGTTAACATTTCCTAGATCCCCGATAAAAATTCAATCTTGAGAACGAGGTCAATTCAATAAACTGAATAAAATAGGCACAGTGGAAACTTTTTGTGTGTGCTGACTGCAGGTGGAAACTACGTTTTCCACATTCCTTGCCAAAAATAGTTTCTTAGCACACATCTGTTTCAAATGTTATCTCCAGGAGGTATTTTAAATAAGACATTTCAGGTCATGTTGCTTTTTCCCCTGCACAAGTATAATAGACTAGATAGTTTACCCGTCTCCACCTTTTCCTGTCTCCACTTTTTCCTGTCTCCACTTTTTCTCGTATCCACCTTGTCCCGTCTCCACCTTTTCCCGTCTCCACCTTTTCCTGTCTCCACCTTTTCCTGTCTCCACTTTTTCACGTCTCCACCTTGTCCCGGCTCCACCATTTCCCGTCTCCACCTTGTCCCGTCTCCACCTTTTCCCGTCTCCACCTATTCCCTCACATTCACCAAACATCAAAGCGTGATGAGATGAGCGAGCTCGGACCCGTAAAACCTCGCGCAGCACGAAACACACATTGGAGCTGAGTTGCCTCCTCACAAAGCACACCTTGAAGCCGAGTTGCCTCCCTTTGCCGTCAACAGTCCCATGACAAAAAAGTTTCAGAGGGAATATCTCCGGAACGGTCGGAGGTACGCCTTCCAATATACGACGGCTACCCCCATTAAGTCACGGGGTAGCGACATGCCAAATTTCGCGGAGATCCGTGCACGGGCGGCCGAACGCATAGAGCGGATGGACAGAGATCCGGATAGACAGAAACCGTTTATATGCACAACCATGCTTATATTACAAGAAAATCCAAAGAAGCTGGGAAAAAGAAGTCTGGCGAGATTGTAAATCCTAAATAGAAAATATCAGCCAGCCAACCTACCTGACGGTAGTATCGTAGATAATCATATTCAAGGTACCTCGACATAACCAGCATAACACTTTTCTTTGACTGCCAAGGTTAAGCCTAGGTTAAACATGAAAACAACATGTGGCTGCTGCCGCTGTCACACAAACACACACACACACACACATACACGCACACACACACGTACGCACACCGACACACACGCACACACACACACATACACACACACACACACACGCACACACATACGTACGCACACAGACACACACGCACACACACACACACACATACACACACACACACACACACACACACGCACACACACACACACACACACACACACACACACACACACACACCGCAGCAGGAACCCAAGGTTCATGGGGCTTTTGAGGCCTGCTCCAGTAGCTCGACTAAGGCGGCCCCAAACAGCACAAAGCATCACCGAAGAGGGTCCACCACGTAATGGTGGCTGCCTTGTACGGCGCCAGCTGTATCGCCATACCCACTTCAGCAGCTTCAGCAGTTTCTTGAGCGAGACATAAACTTTGCTGACAGGGGTTAGCCATGACATTAGAAAACTTTGCCATTACTCCTTCAGCATTACGTTTTGCATCTTGGAAGGTTTTGCGAATGCCACGAATAGACAGGAAATTGGAAAGTGGGGGAAAGGGAGGCGGGGGAGATGTTGACAAGGTTTTGGGTTATGTTTTTTCCCCCGAGTCACGGTGATTCTATTTTACGCTTCGCTTTTGCTCTGGGAAACTCGCATCTGACACCGATTAAGAAATTTTCATCTGGCGCCCGAAGGTAAAGAAGTGAGGCCCACGCCGACTGTTTTGACAGCTGCGCACACAGGCGAACAAATGAAGAGCAAACATATTTGCTTGATTGGTTGGCGAAAAGTTGCTTGGCGAGAAATCCCAGGCTTTGCCTTGCCTCACCGTCTTCCATCGTCATCGGCATCTGTCCCTGCTGCGCTATCAGCACAGAGTTGGCGAAGCTGATAGACTGGCACTGAATTCCCACGGGAGAAAAAAGTATGTTCGCGCTCACAGTTGTTCATCATCTCTGTCGATTCCAATTACCGAAATATTCATGTGATAGGAAAAGGTGCCAAAGAACGATTGCATCTCGCCAAAAAGGCATTTTCTTTCTGTTGCCGTAACCCTTGCTGTGCCTCTCCTTCTCCCCAAAGTCTCCTGCGGCGACCACCACTCCAACTCCTGGTTTTTCAACCACTGCACTTTCACACTTCCGTGTCCTTGTCGGGGTAAAATGAAAAAAGGAAGAAAATATCTGGTTGACAAGTTCATTACAGCAGAGTAACCTTGCGTTGCAAAAAGCGTTTACGCTGTCGACAATCCCAAAATAATATTGTGCGGACGATATTAACTACATTGGAGCTGCAATTTCCCTTTTCGATAACTCCAATTTGCAAAACGTGGATGTGGAATGTCGGGTGAAGTGGGAAAGGTCGCTGGGAACAGATACTGCTATTATCACGCGGGTTCACCCTTCTTTTCGCGGCAGTTGTACTTTTCCTTGTCCTGATCTTCGTGCCCCCTGTGGGTTGCGGTGAAGAACAGAGCCAAGGAGCCTCCCTAACCAATTCACGAAAGGCGAATGACATCTAATTAATTCATTATTGGCTCATAACAACACCATTTATTTGGGTTTTCCATAACCTTACATAGCCAGCAAAATTCAGCCATAAAATGTTGTCCATCTATTTTTGCTGCATCACTAATAGCAGACAAGTAATGCAGTACTGTTCATGTGCAGTAAGTATGGAAAATTATCTAAATCTAAAATCAAAAGAAGCTGAAATATTTATAGAAATAACATCGGACCAATACCTCTGTTTGCTTTGTGCATCACCTACTCATTTCCCACTCTTCCTGTCCTTATCTCAACGCCAGCTTCCCTGCTCCATGGGGCCTACAGTTTCCCATCATTCTGTTTAAGACTGCCTTTTAGTCTGTAGCACTCTCTCCCAAAATAACCTTCTTCTAGCTCCATGCCCCGCCCTCGCACACCCCCCCCCCCCCCCTCCTCTCGCTAGCCTTTGCACACCCTTGCCTGCCCATAAAGAAAAACCAAAACACGCCTTCATACTTTTTGCAGAACCATAAAAACAGGCCATGCTACAGCTACTGAAAACAGACCAACTGAAATGCATTGTTCTTTATGAGGTCACTGCGCCGGATTTTTCAAACAAACATGGTTTTACGTAAACATAATATTTATTCCAAATTAAGTTTGCGAGTCCACTATTGCAACAAAGACTGCCATAGTGACTTGCTGATATTTGACAGGTTCAGTGCCCTCGACGCATTGAAAACATCTAATATTTGCTAAACGTCCAGCGAGTTGATCGGTTTGCTGCCCAATAGTGATTTCTCTGCTTTGCTTCTCTAAGAGAAGAAAAAATCAATCTCTGTATTCGTATTTACTTTCTACGTCTGCAGTTCGTCTATTATTGTGTAACTTGGTTTAGTTAGGGAATCAGGTCATCTTGTATTCGATTTGCAAGATATGTAGGGGGAATTGGTTCCGTTAGTTCCAAGACTTAATTCCGACTGAGATAAAAAAATTCATTGACTCCTTGTTCTGGATGGAGTTATTTCCTTTGTCATTGGAAGCATTAAAGTTGTCCATTGATCACACATTGCAGGAGAACGTTTGCCTGGGGTAAACAATCTGGAATATCTCTAGAAAATTAAAAACGAGAGAGAGAGAGAGAGAGAGAGAGAGAGAGAGAGAGAGAGAGAGAGAGAGAGAGAGAGAGAGAACATCTCCAACTTGCAGTGTGGCTGATTAAACATCATTGGTTTCCTCGAAGGTAGGGAGGAGAAAAGCCGTTCATTAAGCAATCTCTCTCTTTCTCTCTCTCTCTCTCTCTCTCTCTCTCTCTCTCTCTCTATCACACACACACACACACACACACACACACACACACACACACACACACACACACACGTGCGTATTGTTATGAGTCGATATATTTTAATTTTAAGTCAGTTCATTGTCCACTTTAAGAGCCAGCCAGGCCTTAAATCTCTCTCTTAGAGAAACCAGCCAGGCCTCGGAATGTGGTGCCAAAAGTGAGAATTCGACAGAACAAGGGGAATCTAATGTTACGTGCACGTGGTCTGCTACTTGGGGTCCGTCCCAGCTTGCGTCAGGAAAGTAGCAGCAGGACAGGCGTGTGTTTTCTTACAGGATGTTTATTCACGGACTGGTCAGCGCTTACAGCAATCACTCATACACCCACTGTTGTCACTCGTGCTGCTCAGGCTGTGCCTCAATACGGCTCCGACAGCCTCCCAAGCGCTCTCTGCTTCCAGTCACCCGTGCTGGACAGGCTGAGCCTCAATACAGCTCCAACAGCCTTCCAAGCACTCGCTTCCAGTCACCAGTCTCCAGTCTCTCGTGTTATCGTGTACATACGTTTATATAGTGCCGTGCTTGGGTTCGAGAGTATTCACAGAAATCTCTGTACTACCACGTCGGCATGCTCGAGGGGACGCCTGCCCTCCCTGGCCGTCGAAGACCAATTGGTGGTCAGATGCTTACTGCTGACTCATTCTGACCCCCTGACCCTCTGCTCGCTGACCAGGCAGAAATCGCCTCCACCCCCTCTCACAGACAAAGGAGGTGCTGACTCATTCTGACCCCCCTCTTACAGACAAAGGAGGGAAAGCCCTCGATCCTTCTGCAGGCACTTTACATTACATTCACATCCGCAGGCATTTCACATTCTTTTGCAACACAGCTCCCCTCCCTTGAGACCGAAACAACCTCGTTGGTCTTCTTACCTCACCCAAACTTAATCACTACAGCATGAATGAATGTGAACAAGGGGCAAGCAATCGTCAGTGCAATGTCTGAAAACAAGTCCCATCACTCATCTGCTGTCGTGCTCACAGTCCTGGTGGTCCACGTGGTGGAGAGAGACGAAACTGGTGGCAAGACCCGACATAAGAGTTTAGGTTTCCTTGCGGTAACCTCTACGCAGATCACAGAGGCAGGGTCTGCCAAACCACTGTACGTCTGCTCATGCTCCTGGGTCAATGGGGACAGGCTGTCGGCGTGGAGACCGCCACCAGTCGGGCGGAGGTTCCCCCTTGTACGTCCCGCGTCGGGCACAGTCCACCACCCGGGTTCGGGCGCAAAAGTGCTGTCGAGTGCAGTACACTCCCTGGTACTTCCAGCGACGGGCACGGTTCTGGTAACGTCCTGCCTGTGGCTGGGCCAGCTTGGTGGTGCATCCCTTCTCAGCCCATGGGTTGGAGAACCACGGTGCAGTGCCCTCAGGAGAGGTCTGGTGATCGGCCTTGCAGTTATAACCAGACCTCATTCTGTCCACGCTCCGCTGCAGGTGTGTCCTTGCGGACTTTCGCACTGCCTGCAGCATGCCCTGGAGCGGCTCCACACGCTGGGGCACTTCCCGGGTGGTATCCGCCAGTGGCCTTGGCAGCACCAAGACATCTGAGATGAGCTCTCGCCCAAGCGTCAGCCTACTCGGGGAAATGTCCGTCGCTTGTTTCGGCGCCTCTGCTGAACTGCTGGTCTTTGTCTGTAGGGGTTGGGCA
The DNA here is from genome assembly GCA_034096865.1 of Theodoxus fluviatilis. Taxonomy (NCBI): domain Eukaryota; kingdom Metazoa; phylum Mollusca; class Gastropoda; order Cycloneritida; family Neritidae; genus Theodoxus; species Theodoxus fluviatilis. The sequence goes on from JAWQFJ010021323.1 coordinate 33,491, forward strand.
GCGGTCATGCGAACCCCCTCCCGGGCCGGGACGAAAGCAGGCGCCTCTGCTCGGAGCGGCTGGTACACCTGGTGATCACTCGAAGTCTGGAAGGGGGTCTGAGGAGGGGGGCTTTGTTCAGAGGTTCCCCTTTCCCCCCAGCCTCCTCTGAAAGCTTGCCACCGCATCATGGAGGCGTGCAACTTCCCCATTGACATCGGAGTCGAGATTTTCCTTCTCACCGCCAAGACTTGTCGCTGCTGTTGCCAGGGGCGAGTCGAGGCAGCTGAACTCCCCTTGCTTCTCTGTCTGCACTGCCTCAAT